>JAJOZX010006240.1:242500-245000 GCA_023014485.1 Bathynomus jamesi | reverse complement strand
GTTTAGCACTAGTGTGTGTGGGAATTACTGTACCTATAAGGTCTGTGACACGTGGAACAGGCTATCTTCAGAAGTTGTGACAGTTCAACAGTTCCTCTATGGAGGAGTTCAAGAAAACTCTATGGAGGAGTTCAAGAAAAGGTTAGACCGAATGTTGCACACTATTTCAGGGTGTAGGAATTTTTCCGGTACCTCCTCGGTATGGGCCGCAAGTCCTTTTGAGGTACTCTCTCTCTCTCTCTCTCTCTCTCTCTCTCTCTCTCTCTCTCTCTCTCTCTCTCTCTCTCTCTCTCTCTCTCTCTCTCTCGGGTGCTATCAAATTTTCATAAATTAGTATGCATATTCAAGACGTCAAAGTGAACAAAAAAGCTCCTATGAACATAAATCTGCAATCGCTTCGTTTTAACGATCCAGTTAAAATTAAAGTAATTAAAGTTTATCAAACTCGTTGGTGTCTGGTTGTTTTGATAGCTATTTTTCTTTTGTTTTGATAGTGTTTTGTTAGTTGTCATTTTAGAAACCAAGTTATTTCCTTCATTTCATGCCACTCTCGTGTAATGTTACAGAGCGTTATGGAGCAGTATTCTTTTAAAGAACATGAGATGCATATCAGCAAGTTCTTCAAAAGAATACTGCTCCATAACACACTGTAACATTACATGAGAGTGACATGAAATGAAGGAAGTAATTTTGGTTTCTAAAATGACAACTAACAAAATACTATCAAAGCAAAAGAAAAACAGCTATCTAAACAACCAGACAACTACGACTTTGATAAACTTTACTGACTTTCATTTTAACTGGTGTCCTTGGCAAAAAAGCAATGTATCTGGGAAACGAAGCGATTGTGGATTTATGTTCATAAGAGCTTTTTTGTTCACTTTGACGTCCTGAATATCTAATATATTTCAGAAATGAAGCCTTATATATATATATATATATATATATATATATATATATATATATATATGTAAGTTTTTTGGCGCACACCTACAGGTCGCTACAATTGGTGTAGAACAATGCGGTTTTCACCATTCGATGCGTCTTTTTATTGTGCAGTGCCCATGCTAAAAAAAATTCCCTAACAAATCCTGCCCCCCCCCTTTTAGGGGTACAGTTCTTCCCATTTCTTCATTTTTAATCATAATTTTGGCACAAAATGGGGGAGGGGTGGGGTTAATGGGGACCCTCAGAAAAATAGATGCGATATATATATGTAACCAAAAAAAAATTAAAGTAAATCCTTTGCAAGGTGCCAGCCCCCTTCCCCCCTTGGGGGTAATGGGGGAAGGGTGGGGGTAAATGGGTGAGAGGGATGGGGTTAATGGGGAAACTCAGAAAAAAAATGATAACCAACATCGATTCCGGTCAGGAAGATCATGCTTATCACAACTAATGGAACACTATAACAATATTATTGATGCACTCGAAACAATGAAAACTATGATTTGGCGGGCCGCAGGGCCCCCAATTACTGTCGGTTCAGTTATTTGGTCAATAAAACTATAGAAATGAACGCAGTCATGAAAATCTTAGGCTTCAAATCCGAGCTCATTGTATTAAGATTTGTGAAGCTTTAGATTTTCATGGCTGCGTTCTTTTCTGTAGTTTTATTGAATGAATAATTGGTTTGCCAGTAACTGGAAGGCCGCAGGCACCCCAATTACTGAGGCCCAAGGTGAGAGGAATAGGAATGATATCCAGATAAAGGGCTACTGATGTTCAAAATAAAATACGCCGTAGGCCCACAATTCAGCCGAAGCACCGCAGATCTAGCAAAATCGGCGCGTAGCGCCGCCCTTTTGCTAGTCTAATATACTATTTCAGAAATGAAGCCTTATATATATAGATCGATATATATATATATATATATATCTTTTTTGCGCACACCTGCAGGTCGCTACAATTGGTGTAGAACAATGCGGTTTTCACCATTCGATGCGTCTTTTTATTGTGCAGTGCCCATGCTAAAAAAAATTCCCTAACATAAAATTCCTTCCCCCCCTTTTAGGCTACAGTTCTTCCCATGCCCGTACGGCGTACACGCATTTTTTTAATTTTTCATTTTTAATCAGAATTTTGGCACAAAATAAGTCAATATTTACTAAACATTTAATATCATTCGATTCACAAAAGATTTTTCGATTCACAAAAGATTTCTTTATCGATTCAATACAAAAAATTACATAATTAAAACGGGCAATTTAAATATACACGAGTTTAAAGTTAAACGAGCCAAACTCGAAATTATTTACCGTGATTTTTGTGCGTTTTATTACTGTGGCTTTTGTACAAATAATTTTACGTATACACAAACAATTTGATAGGATATTAATTTATCATTCTATTTTTTAGTTGTCATAGAAATACGTTAATTAAGTTATCTGATTAGATGCGCTTTTATAGTTGAAGATCATTTTTAGAAAATTATTTATTTTCCCCACTTTAAAATATTACAAAATTTCTATTAGGTATCCTAATATCATTATGCCTGTCGTTG
>JAJOZX010006240.1:190000-237500 GCA_023014485.1 Bathynomus jamesi | reverse complement strand
TAGTTTAACATGGAATCCGAACCACGCCCCACCACGGGCGTTCAGAAACTTCAAAGTCCTCGCCCAGACTCGATTCCACAACCTCCCGATCGGCAGCCTAGCGTCTTAAGTCTTAACCCAGGGTACCCATTTATCTACCAACCAATTTTTATTGTATGAAGGATGAACAACCTGTTTTGCTACGCGCCTCCTGCCGTCACTGGGTTTCGAACCCGGGCTGACTCGTAGTTAGCGATGCTAACCACCACCACTGAGGCGCATATTTATATATATATATATATATATATATACACACACCAACTGCAAAGAACACGCAGTATAAATAACGTAAAGAACGACGCTTGTATAGGAGAACATTCCGCGCAAGATGAGAAGAGAGAACGAACAAATGAAAAAATGAGGGAACCACCCGGGAATCGAACCCGGGATCTTCCGATTGCCGGTCAGATATGATAACCATTACACCACGTGCCTCACTCGAACAAATGCCGTAATTCCTCTACATACGTGCAGAAACCAATGCCCCAAGGGGGCACCTCCCGCATGTATATATAGATACGGCATGCGGGAGGTGCCCCCTTGGGGCATTGGTTTCTGCGCGTATGTAGAGGAATTACGGCATTTGTTCGAGTGAGGCCCGTGGTGTAATGGTTATCATATCTGACCGGCAATCGGAAGATCCCGGGTTCGATTCCCGAATGGTTCCCTCGTTTTTTCATTTGTTCGTTCTCTCTTCTCATCTTGCGCGGTGTTCTCCTATACAAGCGTCGTTCTTTACGATATATATATATATATATATATATAGATATATATATATATATATATATATAATATATATATATATATTATATATGTGTATATACACACACACACACACACACACACACACACACATATATATATATATATTATATATATATATATATATATAATATATATATATATACTACCAGTCAGAAGTTTAAGTACACCTAATTTCCAATGTTTTGCTGCTTAGCTCATGACATAAACTTCAAATGTAAACTTAACAGGTACTAGAGATGAATTTGCTTACCTGGCTTTCATATTGCCTGCTTCAGTGCATCTGCCCTATGCAGTGTGTTGTAACACAGAAGCTTCTTCAAAATAGCCTTCAAAATGTGTTAATTTACGTCTAGCATGCAACCTAAAATTAATGCCATTAGCTCTGCACAAAGGTCCACAAACAGTTTAAAAGTCTTTACTGGGGTAGTGTGTTTCTTCAGGAGTATGTTAATACATGTGTTCAGTTATTAACATTCGCTAGAGGTCTTTACATATAAAATCCTTGCAGAGGGGCTAACTGTGTAGTTTAAGGTATATTTGTGTGTTTCAAAAAGCAAAAATGGGTGCCAAAGCTCACTGAACAACAGAAAAAAGACAGTCGATTGTAACTTTGAGAAATGAGGGCCAATCACTAAGGCAAATTGCAAAAAAAATAAAAGTTTCTGTGAATGCAGTTTCTTGTGCCATTAAACGGTACGAAGAAACTGGCCAAAATAAGGACAGAAGAAGGTCAGGGCGACCAAGAACCACAACAGACTCGGAGGACAAGTATATCCGAGTCACCAGTCTGCGCAACAAACGCCTCACAGTACCTGAAATCAAATCCCAGCTGAACAACTTCAGAAATACAAGTTTCAACATCAACTGTTCAGAGAAGACTAAGAGAGGCAGGATTAAAAGGACGAACTGCAGCAAAGAAACCAATGCTGAGACTCCAGAACAAAAAGAAAAGGCTAGCCTGGGCTAAAAAACACCAAAAATGGACTGTTGAGCAGTGGAAATTTGTCCTTTGGACTGACGAATCAAAGTTCGAAGTTTTTGGATCCAAACACAGAGTATTTGTGCCGCGTAGAGCGGGTGAAAGAATGACACAGCAGTGTGTTGTGCCAACAGTGAAGCACGGTGGAGAAAGTGTGATGGTCTGGGGATGTTTTGCAGGGGAGCAAGTTGGAGATCTCCACAAAGTCACTGGAATACTGAACCAACGTGGCTATCACAGCATTCTACAGCGCCATGCCATGCCATCCCATCTGGACTGCGACTAGTTGGCCAACAGTTCATAATGCAAGACAACGATCCCAAACACACTTCCAAGCTGTGTCAAAATTACCTGAAGCAGAAAGAATGACAACGTCAGCTCACAGTTATGCAATGGCCAGCACAGTCCCCGGATCTGAACCCCATCGAGCTAGTGTGGGATGAACTGGATCGACGAGTTGAAAGCCAAGCAGCAATCCAGTGCTCAGAAGCTCTGGGAACTCTTACAAGAGTGCTGGCAGCAGCTTTCACCAGACTATCTTCTTTCTCTTGTTGAGCGCATGCCTCGAATTTGTTCTGCTGTAATTGGTGCTAGAGGAGGCTATTTTGATGAATCTAAAATTTAGACTTTGTTTTTGGTAAATTGTCCTGATTTGTTGTTATTCAAGTTCCCATGTTTGTACTTATGAATTTGTATCATGATAACTTAGTTAATAAATAAAAAACTTTAAACAATTTGAAATTTATGAATATTTCAGGGTGTACTTAAACTTTTGACTGGTAGTATATATATATATATATATATATATACACATTCAACTGCAAAGAACACGCAGTATAAATAACGTAAAGAACGACGCTTGTATAGGAGATATTCCGCGCAAGACGAGAGAGAGAGAACGAAACAAATGAAAAAATGAGGTAACCACCTGGGAATCGAACCCGGGATCTTCCGATTGCCGGTCAGACGCGATACCATTACACCATGGACCTCACTTCCAAATGCCGTAATTCTTCTACATACTCGCAGAAACCAATGCCCCAATGGGGCACCTCCCGCATGCCGTAACATTATATACATTCAACTGCAAAGAACACGCAGTATAAATAACGTAAAGAACGACGCTTGTATAGGAGATATTCCGCGCAAGACGAGAGAGAGAGAACGAAACAAATGAAAAAATGAGGTAACCACCTGGGAATCGACCCCGGGATCTTCCGATTGCCGGTCAGACGCGATACCATTACACCATGGACCTCACCCTTCCAAATGCCGTAATTCTTCTACATACTCGCAGAAACCAATGCCCCAAGGGGCACCTCCCGCATGCCGTAACATTATATACATTCAACTGCAAAGAACACGCAGTATAAATAACGTAAAGAACGACGCTTGTATAGGAGATATTCCGCGCAAGACGAGAGAGAGAGAGAGAGAACGAAACAAATGAAAAAATGTTACGGCATGCGGGGTGCCCCCTTGGGGCATTGGTTTCTGCGAGTATGTAGAAGAATTACGGCATTTGGAAGAGTGAGGTCCATGGTGTAATGGTATCGCGTCTGACCGGCAATCGGAAGATCCCGGGTTCGATTCCCAGGTGGTTACCTCATTTTTTCATTTGTTTCGTTCTCTCTCTCTCGTCTTGCGCGGAATATCTCCTATACAAGCGTCGTTCTTTACGTTATATATATATATATATACTACTGTGCAAAAGTCTTAGGCAGGTCTGAAAAAATTTTGTATTGATAAATTTTCTCAATTGTGTTAGCTTTAAGATTTGTCATTTATTAGAGAACCATCACCATAAATAAGTAGTGAAAAGTTACATACAATTGTCGAAAGTCAGTTTTTGTATGACCGGCCTTTTCCTGCAAAACTGCTGCGATTCGATTTGGAATGCTATCTTGGAGTTTTTATAAGAAATCCGCTGTAATGTTGTTCCATGCATCTGAAAGGACCTGCCATATCTCTTCTCTCGATTTTGGCTGCTTTTCTAGCTTCTTTCTATCTAAATAATCCCAAACAGCCTCAATAATATTTAAATCAGGGCTCTGGGGAGGCCACTCCATCAGTTGCGAGTCTCCACGTTCTTTTTTGTTCTTCAAATTGGTTTTGACTACATTGCCAGTATGCTTAGTCATTGTCGTGCTGAAAGATAAAATGTTGCCCAATTAATCTCCGACCTGATGGTACAGCATGATGAATTAGGATCAATCTGTCTCGATCTCCAACACCATTTGTTGAAATGCAGCCCCAAACTTGGATAGATCCTACACCATGCTTAGTTATTTATTGGCTGCAAACACATTTCCTTCAATTATTCTCCGTTTCTTCTTCTCACATACTGTTTTCTCTTTGTGCTAAAAATTTCAAATTTTGACTCGTCACTCCAGAGGACCCTTTTCCACTGGTCAGCATTCCAATTCTTGCGCTTTTGAGCATTTTTGAGCCTCTCTGACTCTCTCTGACTCTGTGACTTGTTTCCTTTCCTGAGAAATGGCTTTTTGATTGTCACTCAACCATTAAGACCATTTCTGATGAGTGGACTTGTAATCCTGAGGTCTGGGCAAGTTCTGCCTAAAGTTCTGCACTGGATTTTCGTCAATTTCTGAGAGATGTTAGCTTAATGTGTGTCATCGTTTTTAGAAAGTTTCGTTGGCCTTCCACTGCGTTTTCGATCTTCAACTTTACCTGTTTCGCGCTGTTTCTTCAAAATTGCTTGAATACCACATCTTGATACCCCAGTTTGTCGCGAAATTTCTGATTGATTGACCCTGCTCGTGCAATAATACCACCTGGTGTCGAGTTGCAATGGATATTTTAGCCATTGCTTAATCAATGTAAAATTTTATGCCTTTATCTGGAAAAAGAGAGAAAATTAACAATTAAGAAATTTTATTAAAAAAAATTAAATTTCATTCAGTTAGGAGCATTAAACAATTAAAAAAAACGTACAATAGAAGTTCTGTTTACAAACTGTTACTGAATGAGCTTAGAATATCTTTTAAAATAGTACCTACAAGCTTTGTGTTAAATTCTATCTCCAGCAGTAGCACGTTTTGATGAAACAACTGTTTTATTCGTTAAACTGCCTAATAACTGAGATTATTGATAATGACTATACATTATAATTTATATTTATAATAAAACACTAACATGCTGAAATAGTCAACAATTATTAAAAAAAGAAGAAAAACACGCAAGTGTACAAGAGTGTCTAAGACTTTTGCACAGTAGTGTGTATTTATTATATACACTAGGGTGGTTAAAAAAAAAAAACTAAAATTTTTAGGTGATGGTATTTTTTTTCCATTTTATTAGTCAATAGAAGTCCATTGATACCATTTTTATCAAAATCAAATTTTGTTTAGGGGTTCCTCATTGAGGTTGAATTTCTTGCATTTAAGGAAGTTAAATTTTTCCTTAATTATGAACCTAATTATTATATTTCTATTGAAGTTTACTCGATTTTATGTATTCTTTATATAAAAATGCAATTAAGAACATTTGCTGATATTTTTGTACAAAAGATAAATGAATCAGTTACCAGACATTTATTTGTATCACATTTTAGTACTAATTATGGTCTGTTTCTTTAGTTTTGCAATCTGCATGGTGTGTCTAACGTAGAATGTTCAATGTGGATTTATTGAAGTTGGGTATGGTGTTTCGATGCTTTTCAACTGCTTGTAGAAGCCATTGCAATTGTTCTTCGTTTTTGGTTATCGTTTTTGCGAAGTCCTGGATCATGGCAATGCCTCGCTCGGCCACATCATTGGTGACTTTAAGACATTTGACAAAGTTATAAAAAGTATTGAAGTCCTGATCATCAATCCATTCCTCTACCGGTTTGCTCATCCGCGCGGTTGAAGTAGCATTCAAGAGCTGGAAAACAAACCACGATCTTTCGTCTAGTATGTCTATCAGCTGTGTGTCATTGTCTAGGAGGACTAGGCTTTCTTCATTTTCTTCCGACACTGGTAGTGAGGCCAGCTTTTGTGCCATATCTTGTTTCTGTTTGCTGGTCACACAATTGCTGCAAAGCGCAAACACTACCTTTTCTGGCCTCATGTAAAAAGTGTGCCGTCGGAGAACGCCTAGAACACACTCAGTTACTTCCTTGTCCACCATCTTGTAGCGGATCAGATCTCGGTAGAGGCAGAGGTCGTTGACGGGAGCAATAGCAGCAATTGGCGCTGAGAGCCAGGCTCGGACGTACAGTACGGCGGTAAACTGTACCATTCTTTGCAACGTCAGTAAAGTGTGTTCATTATACACATACAATGTGCGGCAGAAATATCGGCCCACTTGGAATATCGCGAAAAGCAAAAAAGTGGGCAAGCTTCTATTTATAAAAGTTTTAAAATTCGAAAATTTAGTCTATGAGGACATTAGAAAATCTTCAAACACCTGCTTAATACAATTTATTATAAAAAATACTGTATAAAAAATTGTAACAAAAAAACAAAGATTTCGACAAAAACAAAAAATTGAAAATAAAACGACAATAAAACAATAACTTGTGATCCAGGGTTAATAAGAGGTGTTGCCTCCCCTAGCTTGAATGACTGCAGGCATTCGTCGATTCATCCCATGAATGAGATCGGCGATCACATCCTGTGGGATTCCCTCCCATTCTTCAGTTAAAGCTTGTTGTAGCTACTAGACGAGCACTAAGACGCCGTCCCATCGTGTTCCAGAGATGTTCTGTGGGGTTCAGGTCCGGACTTCGGGAAGGCCACTCGATTCGACGAATTCCAGCTTCGTCAAGGAAATCGCTAACGGCTCTTGCCGCATGGGGTCAAGCGTTATCGTGCTGTAGAAGGAAATCTTCGCTAACGAAAGGAGCAAAAGGGATCACATGCTCCAGCAAGATCTCTTCCACGTATCTTGCGGACGTCAATGACCCACCACCAACAACGACGAGCTCTGTGCGCGAGTTTGAAGTGATACCACCCCAGACCATGACTGAGCCTCCTCCAAAAGCAACCCTCTCCGTAAAAGTGCACGGGGCGAATCTTTCTCCTGTTCTTCTCCACACTTTTTCCCGTCCATCGGATGTTCAAAGATTAAGTCTTGATTCTTCTGAGGACAATACTCGTCCCCATTGGACCATAGTCCAATTGACATGTTCACGAGCGAAAGCAAGACGAGCATTGCGGTGGTGTGGGAGCAGTTCCGGGCCCATTGCTGGACGTCTAGCGTGTAAGCTACTTTCCATAAGTCTCGTTCTAACAATTCGCTTCGATACACTGACGTCTCGAGACCTTTCCAGCTCATTGCGGACGTTTGTGGCAGTCAAGCGACGATCTCGCGAAACACTCAAGACGATGAAACGATCGTCACAGGCGGATGTGCGGCGCGATCTTCCAGATCCTGGTCTTCTGGTGTACTTCCCGTCTCCACTTTAACGTTGGTAGACACGTCGAACCGTTGTTGTTGGAATTCCTAGCGCATCGGCGACGTAACGCTGGCTCCGACCATCTTCAATTAGGGCGACGACTCTCGCGACGTTCACGGCACTCAAATCCATCGTAGATGTCCAATTCTGAAACCCAAAAGAATTAGAAGTGTATCCGTTACTAAACGCTAATGCCTCCTCCCACTAGTGGAAGAAAATAGTGGCACTAGCAGTCTAAAAGCAACTGAATGAATGTCAGACTGTCGAATTCTTAAAGAAGTCGAAAATTCGTTACAGCTAGTGTGTTCGCATCTGGCGTTGTTTTGTCTCGTTATTTGGTTGCCTCATAGACTATATTTTCGAATCTTAAAACTTTTATAAACAGAAGCTTGCCCACTTTTTTGCTTTTCGTGATATTCCAAGTGGACCAATTTTTCTGCCGTGTATATATATATATATATATATATATATTATATATATATATATATATATATATATATATATATATATATATATAAAGTTTTTGCTTTATTTTTCTCTTTTCTTGTAGTCCTTTTCCCTTTCTCTCTCCCTCCTGTTTCTCCCTGCTCCCCTTTCCCCCGACATCCGTAGGACAGGAAATGCCTGAATTGGTCCCCGAGTGTCGTATAGCGGTCGGGCGCCACCAGTCTGCGCGCGCAGGAAACCTGTCATTAGGGATAATTTTATTTATTATTTTCTATATTTCGTTACCAATGACGAATTATATCGTTATGACGTGGCTTATTCTAAGCGTCGTTACACACACACACACACACACACACACACACAGTTGTTTGAAAACCTAATTAGAATTGTATTTTGATTGAAGCACCAGTGGTAGTTAAATGAATAAACCAAGTCACAATGCAACACACAATAGAAAAACTGTGAAATTAATGCTGAGCAAATGTTTGAGTACAGCTGATTGATGTGTTCTCTAACCACCGCTTCACTAATTTTAATCAAACAAGTGGGATAGTTCTCTACTAACTTCTTGCACTTCCCATGAGAGATTCTGGCCCATTCTTCTTGGCAAAATTTGCGGAGCTGATTGAGAGTACTTGCCCTTCGTGCCACAAATACTCAATCAAATTGAGATCTGGTGACTGGCTTGGCCACTTCAAAAGCTTCCAGTTCTTCTTTTATAGCCACGCTTTGGTAGATTTGCTCGTGTGGTTCGGATCATTCTCCAGCTACAGAAAAAACCGACCCACGGAGAGCTGACGAAACTGACGGCATCGTATTTTCTTCCAAGATCTAGTGATATTTGGTGGAATCCGTGTGTCCGTTGATTTCAATCAATTTACCAGCCCCAGAAGCACTGAAACAGCCTCGCAAAAGAATACTGCCACCACCATGTTTGACCGTGGGTACTGTGTTTTTCTCCCCAAATATTTTACCACACTCGACATACTGTTAATCATTGTGGCCAAAGAGCCGAATCTTAGTCTCATCAGTCTACAATACCGTCTTCCATTAGTCAATTCTACGATTTTGGTGGTCGTTGGCATACTTCAAAACATCATCCTTGTGAGCTTTCTTGAACAGTGGTTTTCGCCTTGCAACTCGTTCAAAGATCCCATTCTTGTTCAGTATCTTGCGTACGCTGGAGAGATGAACATCGATTCCAATTTGGCTCAAAGAATGCTTTAGGTCCGTAGAATCCAACCTAGGATTTGCAGCAGGGCAGGGTTCTGATTAATCAGTTAATCATTGTTTCAAATTTAATCATTAATTAATCACAAAATATTTTTATAAAATGATGGGAAATGATTAATTTTCCTCATAATTTCAGCATCGTTTTACTTTAAATTTTGTAATGTATCATTTGAATTTGGCACCTTTTTGCATGTATAAACTGTCTAATCCGTCCATGTCTGATTTCTTGAACGCAAACTAAATGTTTTCTTCGGTCTTGCCACACGCAACAGAAACAATAAATCGGTTACTCATTAATTAATTAGAAAATTTCATCATTCATCACTTTTTCCTAAGAATGATTGATTAACCATATCCTAATTTGCAGTAGCCACCGTGATGATTTTACGAAGAGAACAGTTGGGAATCTTTCGTAGTCGCCCACTACGAGGGAGCGGTTTGGTGATTCCACTTGACGAGTGACGTTTGAGAGCAATAATTGCAAAGCAATAATTCTGTCTTTAAGATCCTGAGACAGCTCTTTGCCTTCGCCCATGATAGACTGATGATCGATCGTATTCCACAATCAGGTTTTGTGCTCTTGAGTCTGACCACTGTAAACTCACGAAAACGTTTGCTCAGGAATTTTTTAGTAGTTTATTGTCGAATTTTCTGGAATGTTTCTCTGCTTGACTATCCTGCAAATGATTGAAATGTGCTTAAAATTATGAAGAAGAGAATGTGTAAATATTGACGTATAACTTAGGATATTGTTAACTATAACAAAAATTAGGTAAGTATAACTTAGTTTGCGATATTTCACTTTCATTAACAAACACAGCTAATTTCATAAGAACTTTAAACAAACATTATAATGTACTGCTGTACTTGAACTTTTTCGCAAAACTATACACGGTGTCTCAAAAGTCGCTCACCATAGGCTTTATTCAGATTTACGAGGTTTACGAGTCGAAATGGTTTATAAGTGATGTTTAATTACAATATGCGTTCGATAATGTTCGAATAATAAAATTAATAGCTTTTTAATTAACTGTACATACTATTAATTTTATTATTCGAACATTATCGAACGCATATTGTAATTAAACATCACTTATAAACCATTTCGACTCGTAAACCTCGTAAATCTGAAAAAAGCCTATGGTGCGCGACTTCTGAGACACCCTGTATGTATATACATATATATGGGTACCGTATAATGTAGAATACAGTATATTGATATCGAATTATCGATAAACTTACAACCGATATATCATCTCATCGATACCGACCGATATTTACCTTTTTTAGATTTTTTTTAATCCCATATATGGGCAAAAAATGGCATCTCACAGTTCTTAAACACGCGTTTCTGCGAGATTCCAACCCGTTTGAACAGTACATTTTAGACGCTGGACAGAAATCTTGAACAGTAAAGAGCTATGTTGTTATATGGCAGATCATTCTATTACCGTTTAATTCACTGTCAGTGGACTTTTGTTTGAAAGCGACGTTATGCAGTTCAACTTCTATAAACTTTTTGAAGCAATTCGTTTTGAGGAAGGTTTTAGAAGAGGTCGAAAGTTTTTGCTTCAAATAAATATTATTATTATTATTTATTATTATTTTGGTTTTATTCCTTTAACTTTTCGTAATTGAGAATATTCACTTACGTATTGCCAGAATTATTAATGTAGTTATGTTGTTTTGATATGGTTTCTTTCCAAGGCATTCGATGAACGATGTTTCAGTCAATTACTGACCACCGTTGAAAAATGAGAGAGCAGTGCAAAAGAAGATTTGACCATTACCTACAGCACAAAAGTGTGTGTGTGTGTGTGTGTGTACACATTTTTGACCTAAGGTTTAATAAACTGGAGTTTCAGAAAGTGGACAGAATCACCATATATGATTTTTTGTCATCTAGGAAATTTGTGATAGCTGTCTTTTGAAATGTAGGTTTTGTATGCTTTTTTCATATAGTATATGTATATCTAAATATACCTTTGAATCTTTCAGGTGTTCCGTGCGATAATTCCTCACTTCACGGTGGTAGGTTGTTTCCCCTTTATATATATATATAGCTGAACACAGGGTATGACCTTATAAGGAAGTGATTTGAGAAGAATATTCTTGTTTCCACGTTATTGAGGGAAAGAAATGATTAAAATCTGACGGGGAATCCCGAAGTCTTCATTTATTTATTTATATGACGTTACGTGGTCAGAAAGCTCTTTCAGCGAAGTACTTATTCGTTTGAACAACAGCTGAATCCCCCTTCCTCTTCCTACTCCATTTATACCCTTCACCCCCATGGTGTTGGGCCCGCCGATTGGACCATGAACCAATCTATTGCTGCTTGGTTGACAATAAAAAAAGACATTTGATTTTATATTATATAAAGTTTTGAGTTACATAAGTTTTAACTAGGCTTAGGTGGGTTAGGTTAATATTGGATTAAACGTACGGTATATATATATATATATATATAATATGCATATATAACTGCAATGACCGCGCAGTATATAAATGAATAGAAACGACATAAGTGTTAAGGAACGTTTCTGCACACGAGGAGGAGAGATAACGAATAATGAAAAATGAGGCGAACCGCCCAGGAATCGAACCCAGGGCCTTCCAATTGCCGGTCGGACGCTCTACCATTATGCTACGGACCTCACTCAATCACAAATCGAAATTCTCCCACATAGGGCAGAAACCAATGCCCTGAGAGGGCACCCTCGCAAATCGTGAATATGCGCATATAACTGCAATGACCGCGCAGTATATAAATGAATAGAAACGACATAAGTGTTAAGGAACGTTTCTGCACACGTTCCTTAACACTTATGTCGTTTCTATTCATTTATATACTGGGCGGTCATTGCAGTTATATGCGCATATTCACGATTTGCGAGGGTGCCCTCTCAGGGCATTGGTTTCTGCCCTATGTGGGAGAATTTCGATTGTGATTGAGTGAGGTCCGTAGCATAATGGTAGAGCGTCCGACCGGCAATTGGAAGGCCCTGGGTTCGATTCCTGGGCGGTTCGCCTCATTTTTCATTATTCGTTATCTCTCCTCCTCGTGTGCAGAAACGTTCCTTAACACTTATGTCGTTTCTATTCATTTATATACTGCGCGGTCATTGCAGTTATATGCGCATATTCACGATTTGCGAGGGTGCCCTCTCAGGGCATTGGTTTCTGCCCTATGTGGGAGAATTTCGATTTGTGATTGAGTGAGGTCCGTAGCATAATGGTAGAGCGTCCGACCGGCAATTGGAAGGCCTGGGTTCGATTCCTGGGCGGTTCGCCTCATTTTTCATTATTCGTTATCTCTCCTCCTCGTGTGCAGAAACGTTCCTTAACACTTATGTCGTTTCTATTCATATATATATATATATATATATATATATATATATATATATATATTATTTGGGGGGGGATTTAAGTTGTTTTTTTTAAATCGAGTGCATGAGTGGTTCATCCTTAATTATTCCGTTGACCCTTGGCGCCACAATGATGGCGCCAAGCGGTTCATTTCGGTTTCACCCACAATTCACTTCACGCTTTAATTTCACGACATTAAAACTGTGAGAAAAAGTTTTACGCAAAATGTTTTTTTTTGTACGTACAGATTACTTAATGATGGTGCTTACATGAAAGGGGATTGGCCTTCTCTTCTTCTCTAGCTTGTTCGTATGTCTTTTGCTGTTTTTATGTGTATGGAATTTGTATTTCGATTATTTTGTAGGAAATTGTTATTGGTTCGATTTGCAGAACTTATCGGCTAACAAAGATAGCAAGATCGACTCGTGGCTAATCCAAAAAAAGAAGTTAGGAAAGGAAAGAAACGCGCAAATGAAAACGAAGACAACTGTAAACTTTCATAAGTCTAAAAATTTACGAGTGGAGGCGAAGTGTGTGGAATTGTGTAGTTACTGTAGTATATATATAACAGACAGCCGCAAAACCGGAGTAAATGAATTTACTCGTGCTTCTCATGTTCCTAAAATTTCTACTTTGTTTTAGGTTTGCGGCGGTTGGCAAATTGAGGAATAGTGTGTGGGTATATACAGGGTGATTTTTTTTCATTCGAGAACCATGAAAAATAGTTATATCTCAAGACATACATCAGATAGAAACTTAAAAAAATTGTGTGTGTATCGTCGTCAGTGTATGTCGTATGCGTGCGTATAGAATCACTTGCCCGTTTCTCCGAATTGCCTCACCAACTTTCATATCACTGACTTCGATGGTTTATTTTTGCCTCCAAATCGACGCCGAAACTTAACCCGACACGATTTAAATGACTCGCACTTACTGTAGCGCCGAACAATAAACACACGTTCTTCCACACTGAACCCCATTATGAGATTAACGGGCAGCGATCAGGTGGCTATATGCATGCATACGACATATGTTGACGCCAAAATACATACAGTGCTTACGTTTCTATCTGATATGTCTTGAGATAGCTATTTTTCATGGTTTTCGAATAAAAAAATCATATATATATATTAGTGGTGGACCGGATATCCGCATCATTTTTAACATCCTCATCCGCACTTCTGACTGCGGATGTTATGCGGATATTACCTCTAATAAATTATGCAATTTACAATTAAATTAGCTTATAAAGTAGCTTACAAGGCCCAGTCATGCACATTTCATGTAAAGTATTAATTATTAATGAACAAACAAATATATAAACCTCAAAATATAAATACCTGGTAACACAGAAAATTGAATGAAACTTGTTTCATTGAATTTTCTGTGGCTGAAACTCTTGAGAAAGTTATTATTTTTGTCATAATGAAAACATTAATATTAATTTTAGTTCTTAGGCATTGCCTGCCGTAATAGTAATATGACGAAATTTGAAAAATTGTCATATATTCATATTTCTATATTATATTGATAGATTAACTAAATATCCGCATCCGCGGATATTGAAATTAAAGATCCGCATCCGCGGATGTTGAAAAACTGACATCCGGTCCACCACTAATAATATATATATATATACACACACACACACACCACCTTGCTGTTCCGTGCGTTGGTCTCTCTTCATACGAAGGTCAAGCTGGTGGCCCCGCCTCTAGGTCTGGTTTGGTGGCGGAGCGAGTTGCTCTCGCGCTCTCTACCGTACATAGCCAGGTACACCCGGCTCATCTGATACCATCCTGAGCCAGGCATCTAGTGTTCTGTTGAAGACTTCAACTTTGACCCCTGTAACGTTTCTGAGGTACTTTGGAAGCTGGTTAAAAAGTCGTGGACCCCTGACAACCAAGCTATTTTCCTTCAGTGTTGAGGAGGTCCCTTGTCAGACCTTTAATTTGGGAACACTGCACATTCTGCCTTTCCTATTTTCCACTGTTGTTTGAATGGTAATTGGGTTTAGTTTTAGGTTTGGTACTAGTTTTTCGATCATTTTCCATATGTAGATTATGGTGTACCTCTCTCTTCTTTCCAGGGAGTACAGATTTAGTTTACGTAGTCTTTCTCAGTAGTTGAGTTCTTTGCAGCCATTAATCTTGGCTGTGAAATGTGTCTGCGTTTCTTCTACTTTATTAATTTCTTCCTTTTTTATATGGGGACGTCAAAACTGAATAGTATTCAAGTTTTGGTATAATCAGTGTTTTTAGCAGGGGAATCATTACTGTCCTGCCCCTTCTTTTGAACGTTTTTAGTACCTGTCCGGCGACTCTTTTTGCTTTATTTATCGCTATCTGATTTTGTCTTTCAAATTTTGCATCATCAGTCATTATTACCCCCAGATCGATCGCTTTCAAGCTTCTCTGAATTTTCTGTCTATCTGGAGCATAATATGTAGTCTTTAAGTTCCTTTTTTCTGCCATATCTTAAGAGCTGAAATTTCTCGGTGTTAAATGTCATGTTGTTGTCTTCTGATCATTTGTATCTTTTGTTCGTGTCCCTCTGCAAGGCCTCCACTTCATTTACATCGCTGATCTTTGTATAGTCTGCAAAGGATGTTACTATACTGTTGCTGTTTACTCCGCTGTCTATGTCTGTTTGCATGATAATGAACAGAAGTGGGGCCAGTACTGTCCCTTGTGGAACGGAGCTACGTACTTCCGATTCTGTTGATGATATACCTTGAATTTTGACGTGTAGACGTTTTCTGAGGGAGTTGTAGATCCATTTTCCCACTTTGCCTGTTATTCCTATATATTTTATTTTATGTGCTATTATACCGTGATCACATTTGTCGAAAGCTTTAGCAAAATCTGTGTATATGACATCGGAGTTGTGATGGGCATGATCTACCTGATCGGAATTCGTGCTGATTTTCGTCGAATCTTTCCAGTGTCTCCAAGGAGTCATAAATTTTCTCTCTAACTATTCTTTCAAATACTTTGGTGAGGTGGGTCGTCAATGACACTGGTCTATAGTTCTTTGCTTGAGATCTGTCCCTTCCTTTATATATTGGGACAATGTTTGCTCTTTTCAAGATGCTCGGTATTTCCCCAGTGTCTAGGGATCTTCTCCATATTCAGTATAAAGGTGTAGCTATTTCATTTTTACAGTTTTTAATCAATAATGCGTTCCAATTGTCCGGACCTGTAACTGAATGTGGTTTCATTTGTCCTATAGCTCTCGCTACATCATCTGGGGTAAAATCAAAATCTGTTATACACTCTCCTTGCAATTTCTCTTCAAAGAATGCATCTATGTCAGGTATCGCTTTGTCACTTTTTGGGGAACTGAAAACTGATTCATACTGGGCTCTCAATGTTTCAGATATTTCTTTTGGATCGTCCGTTAGTTCATTATTTCTCTTCCGCGTTTTTGTTTTCCTTTTCGCATAGCTATAGAAGTATTTTGGATTCTCCTTTATTGCTTCTACTGCCTTTTCCTCTTCCCTCTCTGTATGGTCCTTAATCAGGGCTTTTATTTCTCTATCGATATCCTCCAGTTTTTCTTGTATCACTTTCCTGGCATTATCTCGGCAGTTGGCTGGCTAACTTCGCCTCCACTCACTTTCTTTTGCGGAATATTCTTCTCTTTTGCCTCTCTAGCCAGCTCCTCTTTCCTTTTGGCTATGATTTCGGAGCGTATTTTTCTAAAATTCTCAGCGTTTTTTCTTCGAAAGTTGTTAGCATTTCTTCAGTTGTTTTATTCTCTAAAACTGTTCTCCACTCTACTTCGGCCATGTGCGATCTGATTGCTTCCCAATTTATAGTCTTGGAGTTTAAGTTAAAAGCCCCAAATTTGCTTCTTTCTTTAATATGTGTATTGTCTTTTAATGTCGTCATATTTGTTATCTCAATTAAGTTGTGGTCTGAGATAAAAGTTGGCGTTATTTTTATATCAGCAATTAAGTTCGTGTTATTCGTGAATACCAGATCTAGGTAGTTATTTTTTCTGGTATTTTCTGTTATATCCTAGGTCAGTATAAATTCATTTGAGAGAGTCAACATTTTTGCTTGCTCCTGGCCTTCTCTTGTGCCCCCCTTGTCCTGGTGTATATATATATATATATATATATATATATATATATATATATATCCACCTTTTTGTATTTTATAAATGGGAAGTTAGTCTCTGCAGATCATTATATATATATATATATATATATATATATATATATATATATATATATATATAATATGAAAAATTATTTCACGAAAGTGACACGTGAAAAGTATTTATGATGAATAAAACCACGAAGGAAAAAAGAAACACAAACGGGTGCTCAAGCGCTTTCGTCTAATGACATCCTCAGGAACACTGAGTGTTCCTGAGGATGTCATTAGACGAAAGCGCTTGAGCACCCGTTTGTGTTTCTTTTTTCCTTCGTGGTTTTATTCATCATATATATATATATATATATGTTAACCCCCCCCTTTTATGGCCCTTTCGGTTCGGATTCGAAGGGGGTTCTAGTTAGGGAGGCAAGCAACGGATATTTCTTCTGATACTTTTCTAATTCTTTCTCTGATACTTTATAACTTTTCGACTTTACTAAGTTCCTCTGACGATAGCCCAACTCGAGGGGGAAAATAAAAAGTTTCTCTTACTGTAAATTTACTTCTTAAAAATATACAGGTACTGCTCTGAATTTACAGGGGTAGAGGTTCGACCTCCCTCCCCGCAGCGAGGCTGCTAACCAGGGGAGTCTCTTGCAGTCCAAGGCAGAGTCTCGTAATGAAGTGTTCTTCATTTTACAAATACATGTATAAAATATGCCTGAATGTTGGGGGATGGCAGTTGGAGGTTAAGTTTCCCCCCCTTTTAAACACGATCAGGTGTTTGAAAGTTTCCAAATAAAAATAATAAAAAAAAATAAATAAAAATAAAAACTAATCTTATTTTTTTTTGTCACGTCTTCATTTCTGAAGGCGATATCATTTTTGTTTGGGTTTATTACAATTATGATTGCGATTATGGATTACTTCCCATTCGCTTATGATTGTCCCTTACAGTTCGATTAAAGTACATTCTTACATTATATATAAAGTCATTACATTCAATTATAGTTTCATTGAAGTACATTACGTCGTTACCATTTTTACAGTGTTTTTATATATATATATATGGTTAGATTATATGGTTAGATTATATGGTCAGATTATATGGTCAGATTATATGGTCAGATTATATATGGTTATTATATATATGGTTATTAGTACAACACAAGTACATGAGACATGACAAGATAATTTATATACATAATATGTTATATTACATTATATGTTATAGATTTGGATCAAAGCGAAAGATGTTGTTTATCTTAGAAACGTTCGGTTCTGCTGATTCGCGAATTTGAGCATTTAACTACTGTAAGCCTAATGAGAGTTGAGGGTGAACGCACTTAAAAGAAAAAAATACATGTGGACGTATTTTACATGTAAGTAACAGAATAGGTTGTGTGCGTAATATAGACGCGTAAAATATGGACTGATAGGTTGATAGGTATCAGTAGACAATAGGTAGGAAGCAACATAACTAATGATGTATAGAGAATGGTTTCTTTTTCTTTTTATTATTATTATTATTATTATTATTAAGGAATTTACCATACATTCAATACGGAAGATGTCCAAATACTAAACACGTGATTCAGTGTTCAAGGTATGGAAAACGTGAAGAGAATTAAGTTACTTTATGACTTCA
Organism: Bathynomus jamesi; assembly: GCA_023014485.1. Lineage (NCBI taxonomy): Eukaryota > Metazoa > Arthropoda > Malacostraca > Isopoda > Cirolanidae > Bathynomus > Bathynomus jamesi. The sequence goes on along the minus strand of JAJOZX010006240.1, from coordinate 219,513 downwards.
TAGTTATTCACATTATGTCATACGTGCAGTATAACTGTAAGTCATTATTAGGGAGGACCTAAAAGAAACGAATTAAAGACAGAGTGGGTATCAAGGACTAAGAAGCACAACTACTGGTTCCAATCCTCTTATATGCAATGCGTATGTATAATCTAGGGTCGAGGGTGAGATGCAAGACAATCATAATTAATTATAATAACTTCTATAATAAATGAAAATGGATACGACTAAACCATAGGTATGGTAGATCGTAGGGTTTTGACACGAACAAAAATAGGAAGCCACAAGTAAAATTATTATCCAAACTCGCGTTAAGCGATTTTGGTTCTTATGTAAAAATGAATATGGATTCATTTCATTTTTACATTGCTCTCCCCTTTTTTTTAAAAAACGATATTTATACAATAATCTAATAGGGTATCATTAATACAATACAAATGAGAAAATAACATTCTAACTAACTCAAGTTAGGTGACGAATTTTTTTTCTTTACATTACAAATTTTTATACAGAACAAGTGAGTTATTATATAATATAAAAAATTCAAAGATTAATACTTCAATTTTAGACAAACAATTACGCTAGACAAAGAATGGTATTGTTAATTTAAAAAGAAAATTTCTGTGGGGAAAATTACATACATACTGAATAGTAGGTAAAAGGGAAAAATATAAATTATTTTCCAAAGTTACCCTGATCGTGCAGTCTATAACTAATTTTATTGACTATTGTAGGTAAAAATCGAATTACGTAATGGATGATGTATAGACCTGTGGTCTAGTGTGTATGTGTGTGTATTAGATACAAAGTGTGTATCTTATAAATTTGAGGGATAGATTAGCGGAGAGGATTCTTAAATTAACTGAATAAACGCCTGAGCAAAAATTTATATATAGTAAGCAAAAATGCGTAGGACTATATAAATAGCATAGTTAGCACTTTCACGCTATGAAATAGTTTATTGTGACATCCAATGATTTTAGCATAAGGTTTATATATATATATATATATATATATATATATATATATATATATATATAGTGCGCATACATGCGTGTGTATGTGTAGGGATTTGGGAGGTTTTTGAATTAACAAAGTTTAAAAATAATGTATAATAATTTAAGATGGGTTTAGGGTTATAAAATCTTTTGAGTCAATTGTTGTTGTTATTATTCATCATCATTATTATTATAAAATCCTTTAAGTTCAAGGTAGTATTTAAGTATTTAATTAAATCAGTTCCACGTATTAAGGTAATACAAAGAAATGTACTTAGAGGACTTACAATTGATGAAAGTAAATCTCACGGTTTAAAAATTGAATTTTTGAAGATGGAATTAAATTCGACTAGTAACATTCCTAGCTATATAATTATGAACTATATAAACATTAACCAGAAGTATCGGTACGATAATTGAATTAAGAAAGTTAAGAATACAAATTAAAAATATGCATTTTAATGAGCTAAACATAATTTTATAATATTATTAAAAATAAAAGTAAATCGAACCTTAGATGAGTTTCGGCCAAGAATAAAAAGTGTTATTGAAATGGAAGGAAAGCATTTCGAACAATCTTTTCTTTTAATAATTTCAGGTAAATTTTACATTAAAAATTATTTTTTTATATACTAAAAAAAAATATTAAAAAGGTTTAATAATTTTTGCAGGTTAAGTAGAAAAATCATACTCTTTCGTTGAATGTTGATAGAATTTTGAATTATTTGATATTTTTAGTCTGAAAACTTGTTTGCATATAGACAAATACTCTGTTTTATTGCGTAGAAGTTTTATTAAAAATTAAATGACTGAAATTTCATACGGGTAAATTTCCCGATCGTACAGAGCAGGATAAATTAGGTACATGATCGATTATTGTTACACAACTATTATTATCACATATACATTACTATGATTACCAAATCGTTACATACAATTGTAAAAACTGTTTTGGGTTACAAACAACCAAATGTCATTTCACCTATATATTTTTATACGCAACACTGGCATAAAAAAGAAAAGACAAATCGGTCCATTTCCCTCTTACAACAAAACAAAGAAAGGTTCTCTTTACAACACAAAAAAAGGTTGAATTAAATTCTCTTAACTTACAAAGAAAAAGTTGAATTCAATTGATTGCATTGAAATGACTTGGGACTTAAAAACTGACTTCTTCAAAACTAACTTCTTCAAAACTAACTTCTTCAAAACTAACTTCTTCAAAACTAACTTCTTCAAAACTAACTTCTTCAAAACTAACTTCTTCAAAACTAACTTCTTCAAAACTAACTTCTTCAAAACTAACTTCTTCAAAACTAACTTCTTCAAAACTAACTTCTTCAAAACTAACTTCTTCAAAACTAACTTCTTCAAAACTAACTTCTTCAAAACTAACTTCTTCAAAACTAACTTCTTCAAAACTAACTTCTTCAAAACTAACTTCTTCAAAACTAACTTCTTCAAAACTAACTTCTTCAAAACTAACTTCTTCAAAACTAACTTCTTCAAAACTAACTTCTTCAAAACTAACTTCTTCAAAACTAACTTCTTCAAAACTAACTTCTTCAAAACTAACTTCTTCAAAACTAACTTCTTCAAAACTAGGGCGGTTGTCCCTCTTGGATGCAACCTATTTACTTGACCTCTTACCAAGTATTTCTATAAATCTCTGGGGCGGTTGTCCCTTTTGGCGCAACCTTCTGACTTGACCTCTTATCAAGTATTCTATAAATCTCTGGGGCGGTTGTCCCTTTTGGCGCAACCTACTGACTTGACCTCTTATCAAGTATTTCTATAAATCTCTGGGGCGGTTGTCCCTTTTGGCGCAACCTTCTGACTTGACCTCTTATCAAGTATTTCTATAAATCTCTGGGGCGGTTGTCCCTTTTGGCGCAACCTTCTGACTTGACCTCTTATCAAGTATTTCTACAAATCTCTGGGGCGGTTGTCCCTTTTGGCGCAACCTTCTGACTTGACCTCTTATCAAGTATTTCTATAAATCTCTGGGGCGGTTGTCCCTTTTGGCGCAACCTTCTGACTTGACCTCTTATCAAGTATTTCTATAAATCTCTGGGGCGGTTGTCCCTTTTGGCGCAACCTTCTGACTTGACCTCTTATCAAGTATTTTCTATAAATCTCTGGGGCGGTTGTCCCTTTTGGCGCAACCTTCTGACTTGACCTCTTGTCAAGTATTTCTATAATCTCTGGGCGGTTGTCCATCTTGGCGCAACCTTCTGACTTGACCTCTTGTCAAGTATTTCTATAAATCTCTGGGGCGGTTGTCCATCTTGGCGCAACCTTCTGACTTGACCTCTTGTCAAGTATTTCTATAAATCTCTGGGGCGGTTGTCCCTTTTGGCGCAACCTTCTGACTTGACCTCTTGTCAAGTATTTCTTGAAACTTAACTATCTAACTTGAACGCTTGTCAAGTATCTTTATAAATCTCTGGGGTTTGGTTATCCCTTTTGGATGCAACCAACTGGAAACTGATTTGCAACTTATTTGCAAATAAAACTGACTCGAAACTACTTCGAGTATCTTTATAAATCTCTGGGGTTTGGTTGTCCCTTTTGGATGCAACCAACTGAAAACTGATGCAACTTATTTGCAACGAAAACTGACTTCAAAACTGACTTGCAACTTATTTGCAACGAAAACTGACTTCAAAACTGACTTGCAACTTATTGCAACGAAAACTGACTTCAAAACTGACTTGCAACTTGTTTGCAACGAAAACTGACTTCAAAACTGACTTGCAACTTATTTGCAACGAAAACTGACTTGCAACTTATTTGCAACGAAAACTGACTTGCAACTTATTTGCAACGAAAACTGACTTGCAACTTATTTGCAACGAAAACTGACTTGCAACTTATTTGCAACGAAAACTGACTTGCAACTTATTTGCAACGAAAACTGACTTGCAACTTATTTGCAACGAAACTGACTTGCAACTTATTTGCAACGAAAACTGACTTGCAACTTATTTGCAACGAAAACTGACTTCAAAACTGACTTGCAACTTGTTTGCAACGAAACCTGACTTCAAAACTGACTTGCAACTTGTTTGCAACGAAAACTGACTTCAAAAATCTCTCTAAATCTATAACTCTCTGTAAACTCTCTCTCTTAATTTGCAAGTCAATTCAATTCCATAATTGAAAAAAATTTGCAAACAAAAATATAAAATGTAAACGACATTTCACTCTGGTATTATTATGTTTGGTACATAAAATAAAATTATTCTATACTGAATATAACAGTGAAATTAACTCTCTTTTGAAATTAACTCTCTTTTGAAATTAACTCTGTTACAATAAACTTTCTTTACAATTTAACTCTCTCTGAAATTAACTCTCTCTGAAATTAACTCTCTCTGAAATTAACTCTCTCTGAAATTAACTCTCTCTGAAATTAATTCTCTCTCTGAAATTAATTCTCTCTGAAATTAATTCTCTCTTACATTTAACTTCTCTTACATTTAACTTCTCTTACATTTAACTTCTCTTACATTTAACTCTGTTACAATTACTGTTTCACTAAAAAAAATGTATCACTGGTGTCTGAAATGTTCACTGTGTTTTGTGTAAATTCTGACTTGATACTCATTATTAACTGTTAATAATACTGACTTTTCAAGTGTTTATAAATTACTTAAGAAACCAAAATGTACTTAACAAAATTTTCTATGGGGAAATCCTTAGAGACGTGTCCTGAAGACGTGTCTTGCTGGCCACTTCTTCTTGGATGAAAACTAGGCGTAGAGAACTTGGAGTCGTGACACACCGGTCAAGGGTGGATGTTACGAACTAGAAGTCGTGACACGCCGGTCAAATGGTTTTATCCTGATAAATCTTCTTTTATAAATCTTCTTTTATAAGTCTTCTTTTATAAATCTTCTTTTATAAATCTTCTTCTTTTATAAATCTTCTTCTTTTATAAATCTTCTTCTTATTCTGGTAAAGGGTCGCCAGCTGTTAGACCCTTCCTTCTTCTATGTGTTTATCCTGGCTATAGGGTCGCCAACTGTTAGCCCCCCCCTTTATGGCCCTTTTTTTCGGTTCGGATTCGAAGGGGGTTCTAGTTAGGGAGGCAAGCAACGGATATTTCTTCTGATACTTTTCTAATTCTTTCTCTGATACTTTATAACTTTTCGACTTTACTAAGTTCCTCTGACGATTTCCCAACTCGAGGGGGAAAATAAAAAGTTTCTCTTACTGTAAATTTACTTCTTAAAAATATACAGGTACTGCTCTGAATTTACAGGGGTAGAGGTTCGACCTCCCTCCCCGCAGCGAGGCTGCTAACCAGGGGAGTCTCTTGGCAGTGACCAAGGCAGAGTCTCGTAATGAAGTGTTCTTCATTTTACAAATACATGTATAAAATATGCCTGAATGTTGGGGGATGGCAGTTGGAGGTTAAGTTTCCCCCCCTTTTAAACACGATCAGGTGTTTGAAAGTTTCCAAATAAAAATAATAAAAAAAAATAAATAAAAATAAAAACTAATCTTATTTTTTTTTGTCACGTCTTCATTTCTGAAGGCGATATCATTTTTGTTTGGGTTTATTACAATTATGATTGCGATTATGGATTACTTCCCATTCGCTTATGATTGTCCTTACAGTTCGATTAAAGTACATTCTTACATTATGTATAAAGTCATTACATTCAATTATAGTTTCATTGAAGTACATTACGTCGTTACCATTTTTACAGTGTTTTTATATATATATATATGGTTAGATTATATGGTCAGATTATATGGTCAGATTATATGGTCAGATTATATGGTCAGATTATATATGGTTATTATATATATGGTTATTAGTACAACACAAGTACATGAGACATGACAAGATAATTTATATACATAATATGTTATATTACATTATATGTTATAGATTTGGATCAAAGCGAAAGATGTTGTTTATCTTAGAAACGTTCGGTTCTGCTGATTCGCGAATTTGAGCATTTAACTACTGTAAGCCTAATGAGAGTTGAGGGTGAACGCACTTAAAAGAAAAAAATACATGTGGACGTATTTTACATGTAAGTAACAGAATAGGTTGTGTGCGTAATATAGACGCGTAAAATATGGACTGATAGGTTGATAGGTATCAGTAGACAATAGGTAGGAAGCAACATAACTAATGATGTATAGAGAATGGTTTCTTTTTCTTTTTATTATTATTATTATTATTATTATTAAGGAATTTACCATACATTCAATACGGAAGATGTCCAAATACTAAACACGTGATTCAGTGTTCAAGGTATGGAAAACGTGAAGAGAATTAAGTTACTTTATGACTTCATAGTTATTCACATTATGTCATACGTGCAGTATAACTGTAAGTCATTATTAGGGAGGACCTAAAAGAAACGAATTAAAGATAGAGTGGGTATCAAGGACTAAGAAGCACAACTACTGGTTCCAATCCTCTTATATGCAATGCGTATGTATAATCTAGGGTCGAGGGTGAGATGCAAGACAATCATAATTAATTATAATAACTTCTATAATAAATGAAAATGGATACGACTAAACCATAGGTATGGTAGATCGTAGGGTTTTGACACGAACAAAAATAGGAAGCCACAAGTAAAATTATTATCCAAACTCGCGTTAAGCGATTTTGGTTCTTATGTAAAAATGAATATGGATTCATTTCATTTTTACATATATATAGTGAAAGAAAAATAATGATAAATACCAAAATTAAAAACATTGAAAATAATAAGATAACAAGAAGTAGAAGCGTAGAAAATACAGTATGTAAATACTACGCAAAAGGGGACTGCAGATATCGGGATGGGCAGTGCATCTATGCACATCCCACATTATGTAACACACATTACACAAGTGGATATTGCAAATTTGAAAAGAAGTGCAAGTTCCACCAATCTTACTGTCTGCAACACCTATGCAAGATATGGGAGGTCAAATAGTGACAAAGATGCCGTTACCACCTCAAAGGAACGCAACGGATGAACAGGAAAAACAAACATCAAAGAAGGGTACCAATTTTTTAGACGTAGCCAACATAATTCAGCTGCTAAATACTATCCAGCAAATACAAAGTCAGCTGACAAATATAGGAATCCGAGAGCCGGTCAGAAAGTACGCAGGAAGACACTTCTTGCGTTATCGGGACAACAGGTACCGACAAAGATAAAAAGAGGCAAATTCTCGGAGGACCACAAGGCAACGAAACCGGCACCACCATTGGAAAACGAATCGGAACCACCTGTATGCGAAAACGATAGAGAAGAAAAAAAAAATCCTAGCCAACATTCAGGGCCTTAAAACAAATCATTCCTCGGACAAAGTTTTATACCTGAAAGGACTCGTGCAAGAAGACGGGGCAGACTTTACATGCCTCACGGAAACTCATCTAAAGGACTGCCAGGTGAACTGTGAAAACTGAGAGTTCTGTGTTGACAAAAAAGAAATACAAATTGACAACTACAACATACTCCGAGCCGATAGAACAGTGAGACGTAAAGGAAGAGGTGCTATTTACACACGCGAAAGGCATATGGCAGAAATGACTATAAGTACCTTAAGCAGCTACGTAGAATGTTTAGCAGCAAAAATTGAAAAATTAAATATGGTACTAATTGTAATGTACAGATCCCCAAACACGCCAACCTCAAAGGGCATTTGATTCCGCTTGTAGGTACGTGGGAGAATTACGAGGTTTGATTCGTGGAGGTTCTTGGTGTAATGGTTAGCATATCTGACGGGCAATCGGATGATCCCGGGTTCGATTCCCCGGATGTCTCATTTTTCGTTGCTCGTTTTCTCATCTCTTGTGCGGACACTTTCAACAAGCGTCGTTCTTTATATTATATATACAGTGTCGTTTGCAATTAATATATATATATATATATATATATATATATATATATATATATATAATGTTTCAGACCAGCAAAGACCCCAGGATCCACTCAAGGCTGGTCTACCTAACTGTGTTCGTAATTGTGCATTGTGTATGTCCTTCGTGGTGGCGGAGGGGACCTACAATTTTACGTGGGTTCCGAACCACAAGAACATAAGAAATTTATGTAAGAACTGCCTGTACATTGGCAACGACCAATTTTTACACAACTAAATAATTTTCAATTTAAAACTAACTAATTATCGATTTAAAACTAAAGATAGAATCTCTGGATCCAGAGGATCAAGTCATAATAGACTACTATCCACAAATATGTTACACTCTATATCTATTTATAACCGACATGCAAATATACCAGATCCAAAGAATCCAGTCAATTTCATTACGGTATCCATCAATACTAGTACCTTGCCAACAAAAAATAAGTCACGGTCCATATCGATTGCGGACCAAGTCATAATTTACCACCATACACATTACAATATAGATACTTAGGAGGAAAAGTGTAGGTGTGGCTGTAAAGACTGTACAGTAATGTAGAAATGTGTGTGTACCCATTTTGGGCCTCCCATTTCAAGGTGTTTGTGGGGCAAGTGAAGATCATGAGTTTTTCAATACCTCACAGTACTATGGGGGGCACCGCTCGGCAGAGTAATCTCTCTAAATGAAGTGTGTAAGGACAGAGAGTATCCCCTAACCCAAGATGCTGCCTCCCTATATCCCACAACACTTGTGTTGAGCTGTGGGATCTATCACCACAAAGCCTTAATTTTACTACCTTAAACTGTACCCAATCTATCAACATATCCGTCTAATCGATTTTTAAACATGTTTATAGACGTGCTACTAATTACTTCTACCGCAAACTATTCCACCTATTTACTATTCTATGCGTAAAAAAGTTTTTGGCAACTGCTGTCTCGAACCTTCTACTTGTCAACTTACACCCGTTATTTCTAGTCCTATTATATTGAGATATTTCGAAAAAGCTATCTCTATCGACGTTATCGAACCCATTCATAATTTTTAAAACCTGGATTAGACCACCCCTTAGCCTCCTAGTCTCGAGTGTAGTCAATTTTAACTCTTTAAGCCTATCCTCGTACGACTTTGACCTAAGCGACGGAATCATCTTAGTTGCTCGTCTTTGAACTCTTTCGATTTTGTCTATATCTTTGCGCATATGCGGATTCCAAAATTGGACCGCGTACTCCAAATGGGGTCTAACTAATGATATATAAAGAAGAACTATAATATCGCGCGATTTGTACTCAAAATTTCGAGCTATAAAACCTAACACTTTGTTCGCCTTATTGACCGCTGCTGTACTTTGTTTCGCTACTTTTAAATCACCAGTGACTATAACTCCTAAATCTTTTTCCTGCTCTACGCTTGTTAAATCTTTCCCTGACATACTATGCGCAAAATTACCGTTAGGCGAACCTCTTGCAAAATTTTGCACTTATCAACGTTAAATCTCATTTGCCATGTGACTGACCAATCAACGGTTTTATTGAGATCTTCCTGGATTTTAACCTCTATCTTCGTCATTAATCGCCCTACCACCCAGCTTCGTGCTATCCGCAAACTTTGAAACTGTACTGACTAGGCCGACATCTAAATCGTTAATATATATAAGAAAAAGCAAGGGGCCCAATACAGAACCCTGAGGAACGCCACTCGCTACATTAGCCCAACACGACTCCGCTCCATCAACGACCACCCTCTGTTTCCTACCTCGCAACCACTCTTCTAGCCAATTTATTACTACACCCCTGATTCCATGAGCCTTAGTTTTTTCGATGAGTCTTTTGTGCGGCACGGTGTCAAACGTTTTTTGAAAATCTAAATACACTACATCAACCGCCCGGTGTCTATCGTAAACGTCAACCACGATTTGGAAAAATTCTAAAAGATTAGTTAAGCAAGATTTGTTTCGCCTAAAACCGTGCTGCGTATTTCTAACTAGTTTATGCATTTCTAAGTGTTCGACTATACGATCCCTAATTATTGATTCCAGTAGCTTACCTACAACAGACGTTAAACTGATTGGCCTATAATTTCCCGCCGCACCTTTATCGCCTTTCTTAAAGATAGGTGTTACGTTTGCTAACTTGAAATTATCTGGTACGCACCCCTCAGAAATGGACGCATTAAAAATCTTTGTTAGCGGCACAACAATGCTATCTTTTAATTCTTTTAGTTGTATGGGATATATGGAATCCGGCCCCTGTGATTTACGCATTTTCATTTTATCAATATAGCGCATTACTTCCCCTTCACTAACCACGATATTATCCAAAATATTACCATTATCAAAAGGTATTATGTCTATGACCGTAGGGATATTCGTTACATCTTCTATAGTAAAAACTGACGTAAAAAATTCGTTTAGCAAGGTAGCCATTTCCTTGTTTTCAGAAACTAAATCTCCGTTTACATTTTTCAACGGCCCCAAGACACTTTTTACTGGATTTCTATTGTTGACGTATTGAAAGAATCGCTTGGGGTTTTCTTTACCGTCACGAGCTATGGAGATTTCAAGTTCGCGCTTGGACCTTTTTATTACACTTTTCGCTTCACGCCTCAGAGATATGTAGTTGTTTCGTAACAACAAATTGTCTTTATCGCACTTATGTTGCCTATAAGCCCTATCTCTACTCTTTATAATGTCTCCTACTCTAGAAGTAAACCACAAGGGCTTGTTGTTTACTTTCGCACGCTTAATTTTGTACTGTACACATTCCTCATTTATAGTCCTAAATACTGTTTCGAACGATTCCCATATTAGTTTCCTCGAGAAAATTAACTAAACGATTATCTTCCGCGTCTCCCTGCATTGTATCGTAATTCACGTTGGCGCAATTAAAGTCACCCATAACTAAAGCCTGCTCACTACCGATTATTCTCTTTAGTTCACGATATAACGCTTCGTCCGTATCAGCTGTTTGATTAGGGGGCCTATATATAACCGCAACAAGAAGTTTGAAATCGTTTAATTTAAGTTCTGCTATAGTCGAATCTATCGGTTCTGTTATTGAGTGCTTTACTTCTATAACGTTCGCAATATTATCTTTGATATACAACATAACACCGCCTCCTCGCCTACCTATTCTGTTTTTAACAAAAAGTCTATAACCTTTAATTTGATACTCTCCTACAAAGTCACGTGTTTCAGTGCTAAGCCACGATTCATTTATCACAATTAAATCATAGTCTTTACAAGCAATTAAAGAAAAAAATTCGTTTATTTTATTTCGTAGGCTACGAGCATTTAAGGATAGAACCTTCAAATTGTTTGTAATTGCGACACCTTCGCGAGCGCAGGGGAAATTTTTGGAATTTACGCTGTGACCGTTCGAGTTATTCGAGTTACGGCAGCCTGAAAAGAAGAGACAGTATTATGAAATAGTCTTCCTAAACGCGCAGCTCCTACGTCATTAAGATGAAGTCCATCTTCGAGGAACAAGTCCCTCGTGCCGTATATATATATATACAGGGTGTCCCCAAAAAAACTATATACTCTTTATAGCATCATATATTTTATAATTTAAGAAAAAACCAAACAATATATTGTTATAGCAATTGCCAATGAAAGGTAAATTAGTAATCTAAGTGATCAAAATGTTATAGCGAGTTGTTTGCATATAAAATTTAATTAACTACGCCAAGTGCTCAAAATGTTCTCCTGCGGCATGAATACACTTTTGAATGCGTCGACTAACTGATTCGCAGACATGGACTAATGTGGATGCTGTGATGGTCCTGCACTTTTCCCTAATTGCATCCTTAAGGTGTTCGAGTGTTGCAGGTCTTGTACCATAAACTGCATCCTTCAGGTAGCCCCACAAGTAAAAATCAAGTGGAGTCAAGTCCGGTGAACGTGGAGGATACTCAACGCTTCCTCTTCGTCCTATCCAACAGTTAGGCAACGTTTCATCGAGGTCCCTTCTGACATCACAATGATAATGAGGTGGGGCTCCATCTTGTTGAAAGTAAAAGTCGTCGTTTCCAAACAACTTCCGAACTGCAGGTATAATTTCTGTCCGCAGCATGTCGAGATATGCGTACCGGTAACTGTCCCATTAAAGAAAAATGGTCCAACCAAACCCCTGGATGATAAACCACACCATGCTGTTAATCCTGTTAAATTGACATGTTTATCCACATAAACGTGTGGATTATCAAGTGACCAGTACCTGCAGTTGTGTCGATTACAAGGCCTTTGATAAAATAAGGCCAGGCTTAGTCGACGCATTCAAAAGTGCATTCATGCCGCCGGAGAACATTTTGAGCACTTGGCGTAGTTAATTAATTTTTATATGCAAACAACTCGCTATAACATTTTGATCACTTATATTACTAATTTACATTTCATTGGCAATTGCTATAACAATATATTGTTTGGTTTTTTTTTTAATTATAAAATATATGATGCTATAAAGAGTGTATAGTTTTTTGGGACACCCTGTATATATCAGGGCCGTAGCCATAAATTTCTTCGGAGGGGGACCATGGTGTAGTGGATAGCATATCTGACCGGCAATCGGATGATCCCGGGTTCGATTCCCGTGTGGTTCCTCATTTTTCATTTGTTCGTTCTCCCTCCTCATCTTGTGCGGAACGCTCTTCTACACAAGCGTCGTTCTTTACATTAATTTTCTCTTCCTTTTTCACATTTCTTGAAGAACATCCTCTGGTTGTATTTCTAATTGGCGGTGAATGCTCATTAAGCCAAACCATTCAGTCTCTCTTCAGATGAAGAATTTCTTATGTAGGTTTTAAGTCTTCTTAGCGTTGAAAAGGCTCTTTCTGCAGTGGCCGTAGTTATTGGCAGAGTGGCACCTATTTTCAAAAATGCATGAATTGTAGGGAATATTTCTTCATTGCATTCATTTAAAGAAGTAATGAAATCGATGGGCTTTTCATTTTGGTCTCTCCAAGTTCGTCTCCACATCTTCAGTTCTCCCTCGAACTTTACCGGAACGCTTGCATCGTCAGGCCACTGAAGGGACAAAGTTTCGCAGCAGTTTTTCACTTCCTCATCCGTCAGAGAGATGGATCTCTTCGGCAACAACGAATGCAGTTTTTGTAATAGTTTTATGGTTGAGAAATCTATCATTTAGTTCATTTAATAAAAAGTCTAGGAAAGGCACATACGCACAACGTCTGTAATACTCTTCAACATTCTGTGTAACAAAGTGATCACCTTTCCGTCCGACTGAAGGTGCCATTTGAATTGTTGTACCCAAACTTTTACCCAAGTTTTCGGCTTCACAGAAAACTGCTTTAAATTTCGAATCGGCAGAGTCCCTCATGGCTTGTATTTCATCTTTTAAAACTTCGGCATGGTTCAGGCAAGAAGCAAGATCACATTGTTTAGACTGTAGGAATGTGCAAAGGCCATGCAGTAATGCAAACACCTGACTAACAATAACCAAGCATATCCAAAATTTGCTGCTCTCAATAGCAGTTAACAATGTGAAAGCCTTCATTGTAGACTCTCTGTCCGTAAAATCCTGAATTCTGTTTAAAGCTTGAGAAATTGTTGCACAAAGTTCCTTCAGTAACAGAATTGAATGTAAATGTTCAACCCACCGAGTCTCACAAAATTTCAGAAGACGGGTTCTTTTGGCACCAGGATACATTTCATTGATGCAACTTTTCAGCACATGACTTCGCTTAGGAGAATGTCTAAAGAAAGCTATTATATCTCGCATTACCGTTAAACTAGCCCTTATTATTGGCACTGAACAAGCATGGGAAAGGGCCAGATTTAGGGCATGGCTAGAGCAATGAACGTAGAGAGCCTGAGGATGCGTTTGTTGTATAATAGCTGCACATCCTTTCAATTGACCACTCATTGACTTAGCCTCATGATATCCTTGCCCTCTCATGTAGTTTACATCCAACCCCAACTCTCTCAGTTCTTTTAATAATGTTTCAGCAAGTGCCCTACCAGAACAGTCATGAATAGGAACAAATTTCAGAAAATCTTCTCGCAGCACATAGTTCTCTTTACTTTTTAACACGTACCTAACACACAGTATATTGTTCCACTCCACAGATGTCTGAGGTCTCGTCCGCCAGAACCCGAAAATATTTTGAATGACTGATCTGATTCACGATACGAGACAGGATTAGATTACCACAAATATTAATCACTTCATTCTGAATTTGAGGGCTTGTGTAGGTTGCATTTCGACCACATTCGGTGAAATGCTTCTTTAGATTCTCATCTCCACCACCAATCCTAAACCACAGTAAAGCGCGGAAATTTCCATCATTTTGTTGATTTTCTTCCAAAATCCCAGCATCGCTATCATCCCGCAATGCAATTTCTTGTCGGCCACACAAAATAATGGTTTCAATAATTGGCATCAGTTTTTTTTCTGTTTTCTGAGGTTTTTTGTCTTTTGGTACTGTCTAAGGTTGTACAGATATCCCTTTTTTTTATTTTCAAACACTGACAAAAAATGTTGTGCTTTAACACAGCTGTCTTTGTGATAATTGCTAGTTTCGTGCTTGCGGAAATCCTCTTCTGCATCTTTCCAACGCATATACGGAGCATTAATTAGTGCATTCAGTCTTATGTGATTTCCTTTACCAACTTCTACACTTTTTGCAGAGACAAAACAGTACTTGCAGAATGCACCTTCACTTGCTCGAGAATATGCAAGCCACTTAAATTCAGTCAGCCACTTCCTTTGAAATTTTAAGTTTCTTTTACCCGGCGGAAAACTATATAATTCTCCGGGTACCCAAAGATTTTTCAGAATATTATATTTTTCCTCGTCTGTACATGATTTTTCGAGGAACGTGCCAATATCCAAAGACATTTGTGACTCGCACACCGAGGAAACTACATTTTCAGTTTTTTTCCACTTCTATTTGAAGTTTCACCACTGTCAGAAGGACAGATTAAATCACTGTTTGTTTTCTTTTCTTTTTTGTTTTAGGCTCAAAATAATTTAAAACACTTGCCTGCATCTTGTTGGCCATATTGTAAATAGGTCACAGACTCACAGTACCCACAACACGTGAAAAACAAAGGAAGTAAACAGCATGACTGACCGTATATTAGGAATTGACATCATGAGTGACGACTGCACATGGCCAATGGGCACATTAATAGAAAATGACGTCATTCGTGACGTAGGCAAGAGGACCAATTAAAAGCAAGCAAACTTAAGAGTTGGAAGCGTAAGTTCATTAATCGACATGAGCTCCTTATAGAGTTCGGTGAGTCGGAAATGTAAATCCATTCCAGAAAATAAGAGCCTCATGAAGGGAGTAAGCAGAGAGAAGTATTTTCTCTGAATATATTTCTAAGTTTGGGAAGAATTTCGGGGGGGGATATATCCCCCGATCCCCCCCTCGCTACGGCCCTGATATATATAAATGAGAGAGAGAGAGAGAGAGAGAGAGAGAGAGAGAGGAGAGAGAGAGAGAGAGAGTACAAAACTCTTAGTTGAGTAACCCATTTAATAAATATTTAAAAACTATACAGCACTATAAACTAAAAACCTCCCAACCACTAAACAGTGTTGTAATGTGTAATATAATTGAAATAAGTAGATGTATCAACAAAAAATACTCCCTAATCAATATGGGCACCTTTTGCTTTAAGAATTGCATCATCTCTTCTATACATTGATTCTATTAGCTTTTTAATTACATTTTTGGATCACTGTTAATCCAATAGATGTGTAACACATTCCAGAGGGTCTCTTCACTATTTACATAGGTTTCAGCTCTCTCGTTTTAAATGTTTCCATAAGTGTTCTAATGGATTGAGATCTTGGGACTGAGGAGGAAATTTCATAATCTTCAACGCACCATTTTCCTCCTTTGACTTGAGGTAGGTTTAATGCGGCTTGGAAGCGTGTTTAGGCTCATTATCTCGCTGGAAAATGAAGCCATGACCACAACGTCCCAATTCAGAAGGAATGGCATACTTTTGAAGAATTGAGTTGTACCTTTTCTTTTTTTGTCGATATACCAGTGATTCTGCGAAGATCTACTCATGCATAACTGAAGCAGTCCCAGACTCGAAAGTTCCCTTCACCATATTTTATTGTAGGTGCAATACATTGCTGCAACAATTTTCTCACGAGTTCTGCGCCTGCTATAGAGTCTTCTGTGGCTGCCAGGTATTTCAAATTTGAATTCTTCCGTAAATAAGTCATTTTTTCCAATCTTCCAATGTATAATTCTTATATTCTTTAGCCCGTGCTATAGACATTTAACTCTGCTTTCCTTAGAAATGGTTTTCTTGCGGTAACACTTCCAGGAAGGCCTCCGGCAGTGAATTTTCTTTTCACAGTAATTATGCTGATTGGTGTTTCAAGTTCTCTATTCAGTTGAGCCCGTATTTCTCCCGCTGTTGCAGTTTGTTTCGTAGAGATGTTAAAACTACGTCGTGGACTTCGGATGAGGTGGTTATTTTTGGTCTCCCCGTTCTTTTCTTTGTCTTATAGCTTCCAGTAGCTTTGTATCTGTCCAGTGTTCTCCTTGGAGATTTCAATTTGTGCCATAATTTAACGTTGATACTTTCCTTCCTGATGGAGTGCAATTATTTGACCACGAATACCTTCATTAACCTCTTTCATCATGTTTCTATAACTAATAAATATCCAACAATGTACTCTTAATATTGCTGTACTAATTTCTTTTTAATTGTCCCTCTCATTTCTGGAATGTAAATAAAAAGTGATTAATTATCATTAAATGTATAAATTATTGATTTTATTAAGTTTCTGTTTCATCTTCAAAAGAATTTACGCAAGACACAGTAATTAGTGACTAATTACAATGTAAGCATGTACTGATTTAACGGAAAACAAAAAGGAAGAAACTAGTGAAATTGGGTGAATTGGCATTTATCGTGTTAAATCAAAACATTAATCTAAAATATCGGCAATAAAGTAATACTTATTGATGAATGGCTATATAAATGTCTTACCATTGTGATACAAAACGTTTTAGGGTTATGGTTTCTAAATAATTAACAAATGTCCTGTGAACTCAAACTGTTGGTTAACCTTGGTTTTGCTTTCGTTCGAATTGTTTATTCTGACGAAGGTCAAGTTTATCACTCCACTTCAGACCTACAGTACTGTATATATATATATGTATATAGATATATGTTAGTGATGGATCGAGTGGTCGGTTTTTCACAACCGCGGTTGCGGTTGTGTTTGCGGTTGTCGAATTTTTTCCAACCGCTTTTGCGGTTGCGGTTATCATATACTAGGAAAAATGCGTAATTATTAACTGGATTTAACCACTATAGTGCGATTTAGCCACACTTGGTACATAATATATACTAAATAGTATTTATTTAGTAAATACCTTATGTTGAACACAAGTTTTGCAATACACCGCTACCGCTATTTGTGTGTTGCAAAACTTGTGTTCAACATAAGGTATTTACTAAATAAATACTATTTAAATGAAGTATATTCTAAACTTATATAGCTATTATGAAAGAATAGGTCAAATTAATTAAAACCATATTTTGCACTAAGTGTGTTACCGGGATGAGTGAGGGACGAGGACCCATCGCACTGTTCATCCCACCTACCACTTTCCCCAGCCTCCACCCATTGGAAAGTTATGGATTATTATTCATTTGAAAAACTGATGTCAAACTTAATGACAGGCAGTGTGAATTTCAAGAATAATATTTTTGCTGCATTTTCACCTTTCAAGCGGCAACGCCTCTCATCGTACAATGTTCCCGCTCCACTGAAGAGCTGCTCGCTTGGAATGCTACTTGAAGGGCAAGCAAGATATGTTCTTGCAATACAGCCAAGTTCTTTGTATTTTAGTTCGTTATCTTTCCACCACTGAAGAGGATCATCGTCGGGAGCAATTCTTTTTTCTTTGTGATAGTTGTCTAGAAGAACTCGCATTTTCTTGTTGATCCTTGGCGAACTTTCTTCTTCTTCACTGCTTGAACTCAAAAATGCGTTCATCGAGTCCAGTAGTGACGACTTTGAAGAACTTGGCTCAGGAGAATCAGTCAGGAGAATCAGTTTAAACCAATTTTACTACGGCAGCCGTATGACGTCACGTTTAAGCACGCATAAGGAGACCCATCATTTTCTTTTTAAAAAAAGAAATATTTCTAATTAACCTAAAATTAAAATTAACTAAGCTTTTACAACCGCAACCGCACTTATGGAACGGCGGTTGCGGTTACGGTTGCGGTTGTGAATTTTTGTGCGGTTGTAGTGCGGTTGCGGTTATTCGATCCATCACTAATATATATATATATATATATATATATATATATATATATATATGTATATATATATGGAAATTCATATAATTTAGGCATTATCTATAAAATTGGTTGTAAACAATCCATTTGATCTTGTGTTGAATTCGGGCAAAGTGCTAAAATTGGTAGTTTTCCTTACAAATTTGTATGCTCCTCCCACAATTTTTATTTCTATATTTATTATATATAGTATATATAATTTTTTTTTTTTTTTTTTTTTTTTGTAACATATATATAGTCTTGAACTCTCTATTTACTTCAGTGTTCCTGAGGATGTCATTAGACGAAAGCGCTTGAGCACCACTGTGTTTCCTTTCCTTCGTGGTTTTATTCATCATAAATATTTTTCACGTGTTACTTTCGTGAAATAATTTATATATATATATATATATATATATATATTATATATATATATATATATATATATATATATATATATATATATTATACACAAAGTTTGTTCTATATCTTTACAATTATCTGCAATCAATTAGATCTCATGGCCGTCACTGATCCGTTCTACAGTCAAGTGACGTCACATTCTAATGGATTTATCCAATGACGACGTCACGACGTACAAAGGGAACAGAATGAAGCGTCAAAGAGAGGAACGAACACCTGTTTATCGATGCGAACACTTGCGAATTGTTATCAGATCTTACTCAAGAGTTTCTTTATTTTTTATAGGAAAAATTATATATATACCTCGTTAACCTCGCTGCAGTTCCGTGCGATAGTCTCTCTTCACACGAAGGTCAAGCTGGTGGCCCCGCCTCTAGGCCTGGCTTGGTGGAGGAGCGGGTTGCTCTTTTGTGCTCTCCACCACGCATTTCCTGTCTGTTTGTGTCGTTAGTTTGCATTGGTGTCACTCTCGGCTTTATAGTTTCGGGTGCATGATTCATCAGGAGTAAGAGGTATTGCAAGTTTGTATCGCTCCTTCCCCCTAGCGCGACACAAATACACACGTTCCAATCACAAGCCCATTCACATCAACTCAGTCTTGCTTACACACACACAATATATATATATATATATATATATATATAAAGTATTTTTTTCTGCATTTTTCAGTGTTTTGTGGCATAATTTTTTTTGGAGTTGAAAATCAGTTCACAATTTGCCAGTTCTATCCAGGAAGTAAAAGTTGGGAATGGAAGAAGTTTGTAATGGATAAAAGTGGGACATTTGGGACAGTGGAATAGTGCTTTGTTTTTGAAGGAGTCGTACTGTAATGCTGTATGTGAATGTGTGTGTTGTACTCTTGAAATTTTATTTTGTCTTGTTTTTGTGGTCATAAAAGTTGTGAACAGAAGTTATATAATTTATGTATTTGTATTTTTTGCCCGTTTTATATTTACAGGTTGTGTGTTTGGTAGCATTAATTTGATCTGTATTGACATATTGCAGTAGGGTGTGTCAATTTTAGTAAAGTCAACAATTCAAAAACTACTAATGCTCAAATGATGTCATATTATCTAGCAAACTTAGAAATATCTTTATCGTTGTTTAAAAAACCCATTTACCTACTTATATTTGACCATAAAGGTTTGAAATACAACCTAAATATGACTGTAGCACCATATATCAATGTGCCATTGATATGTGTGTTCAACTTTGGTTATTTTTGGTGTGCAGTATAGTTTCTAAGTTTCGCATAGTCACAAATGCTGGAGTTTTGATTGTGAATGCATGTGTTTTCCCTCCTTTTTGACAATTTTGATTACTTCGTAATGTAAATATTGTGTAATTCAAATTATTCGAAATGTTGTGTGTGATCCAAACTTCCTGTATATTTTGATATGATAGATATATGAAATTGTCATTGCTTTGAATAATTAAGTCTTGTACCTATAACAATACAACTTTTTATCTGAGCTTATAGGAAGATATTAGAATTTCAATTAACTAAATTTTATGTAATCATAATCAGTAGGCCTATCCAAATTTCAATGACATTTCTTTTGTTCACAGGTCCACAGGATGAGTCAGAAAGAAATCAGAACCCGAAGCAAATCAAGTTGTCACCTAAGTCATTTGGTGGGGACTGGGAGGGAACTTCCCCCTGCTGAGCTGCCCACAGCCAGAGATCTGCTGAGGTATGGTTTGTTGAGGAGAGAGATGAGTGAGGAAGACAGGAGGAATTACCCAGTTAATGACCTGATTAACAACGGCATTGTTTCAGGGCTACTGGCTCAGTGGAGAAAGGCCAACGCTCTATTCACAGGACCTGTAATCAACACTGATGTCAGGATCAGGGCTAAAGTGAAGGTGTCCATTGCCAATGTGAAGTTAGAGGTCAAAGATAGGTTCATGATGAAACTGGACAAATTGGTGAACATCCTGACCTGTCACTGTGTGATCAGGAGCTGCAGTGAGCTTGGGTGCAACCCTGTCTGCAACAGTGAGGTTCACATTGACTGCAGCTGCAGGAGCGAGCAGAAGATACCAGTGCAGGAGCTTGCCTTCATTAAAGGTCAGAGAGAAAAGGTGGGCAGTGTGGGAGTACACCAGATGGGTCTAGCTGATCACCCTGAGACCAGGAGACAGGAAGCAGTGCTGCAGAGACAGGAGCAGAGAAGGAAGGCCGAGGAGAAGAGGAGGAGGAAGGCAGATGAGTCAGCCAAGAAAGAAGAGTTGAGGGAGGAGTCACTGCTGGAGATGGAGTTGGAGGAGACTGGAGATATACTGGAGGAGGCAGGGAGGAGAGAGGAGGACGAAGACTTCATACCAGAGGCTGCGACAACTTCCTTGCCTGTGGCTAAGAAGAAGAAATACAACACTGAAGATATCACCAACATAGCTCTGGCTAGCTTGAGACATCACACTGGCCTGAGAGGGAGTGCAGAGATTGCCACTGCTGCCTGAATTGATGCTGGTCTTATCACAGAGTTTGACACAGCACTGGTGATTGACAACAACAAGGTGAGGAGGGCTCAGGAGAGACTGACTAAGGAGCTGGTCAAGAAGTTTGATGAAGAGATTAGGGAAAATGGCATCACCTGTATCATCTTTGATGGGAAAAGAGATGACACCAAAGTGATGATGGAAGCTGAGGGCAGTGACAGGCAGTTTCCTGGCCTCATTAAGGAAGAACACTACACAGTGTGCAATGAACCCGGTGGGAAATATTTGTGGCATTTTGTACCGGAGGAAGCTGCAGAGGAGAAGTCATGCTGAGGTCATTGCTGATCAACTGGTGAACTGGCTAAGAGAGAGAGGAGCAGACCAGACCCTTTTGGCCATAGGAGGTGACAGTACTAATGTGAATACTGGCTGGGAGGTAGGAGTAATGCATTATGTGGAGGCCAAGCTTACCAGGAAGTTGGTGTGGATTGTCTGTGACTTGCACACTGGGGAGCTGAGTCTCAGACACCTAGTGACTGCACTGGATGGCAAGACATTGAGCAACAACAAGTGGTCTGGGCCCCTAGGGAAGAGGTTAGACACTGCCACGACGATCACTGTTGGTCCTCCTCTACCTAATCTCAGTCAGGAGGCAGTCAAGGACCTCAGCACAGACCAATCATATGGCTACAGAATCATCACTGCCATCAGGTCGGGAGAGGTACCTCAGAGTCTAGTTCTCCTGGAGATTGGGCCAGTCTGTCACAGTAGGCGGGTCACCACGGCTCTAAGGTTCTGCAGATTGTGGATTTCCAAACATGGGCTGAAGGGTAGGAACCTGAAGAATCTGATGATAATTGTAGAATTCATAGTGGGAGTCTACATGCCAAACTGGTTCAACATCAAGTTAAATCACAGCTGGGTGGAGGGTCCCAGGCATGTACTGTACCAGCTGGAGCTGCTCAGAAGTCAGAAGAAGGTGGTGATAGGAATAGTGATGCCTACAGTGAAGAGATCCGCCTGGTATGCACACTGAGGCTGTGCTCCAGGCCATGCTGTGCAGTGAGGTGGAGGAGGAGAGGAGGGAGGCAGTGAAGAGGATACTGGAAATCAGAGGTGAAGGAGATGAGGACACACAGGTAGGAGACTGCAGTGTCAGACCCAGGAAGACTCCTGACATCACCCAGATGCCACCAAACTCTCGGAGCTTATTGACTGGAACTCTGGCGTGACTGAGCCGCCTCTGACCTGCTCCCTCACCACTGCTGCAATCAAGGAGTTTCTGGATAGACCAATGAAGTTCCTGCATAGCCCTCATACACACAGTCATTAGAGAGGTGTGTAAGGATGACAGCTGAAGCAGCACAACATGTTTACTCACAAAAGAGGAGGGAGGCGTACATCAGTGGCCAGGTGGCCAGTAGGGAGCTCATGTCCAGGAACAAAAGCAAGGCAAACATGGTATCCTTGGCAAAGTTCAAGAAACCTATCTATATTTCTAAGTTTTAATATTGAAATACAATCAAAATGAATTTAATTGTATGTAATGTATGTAAAATGTAGTTATATACAAAAAAAAAAATACTTGGCAAAATTGCTGATTTTTCGTAAACTTCAACTTCAAACATAAGTAGCTTAGGACTGGTCAAATCTGGATTTTAAAGCCATATTTCGATTTAGCACATAAAAATGCATCATTTGGTCACTAGTAGTCTGAAAATCTAAAGATTTCACTTTGCTCCCTAAAATTGACACACCCTAATATTGCAGTGTGCTAGGTTTAGTGGTGTTCGGTCTATTTTGTTCTTGCATGTGTGACTCTCCTCCGCTTCTAGATGTAGCGATCCATACATGATTCGGGTCTTACGTAAACTGGAAATTAGGCCACTTATTAAGATTTCTTTATTATTATTATTATTATTATTATTATTATTATTATTATTATTATTATTACCGTATACAGATTCACTCGGCGACTCTGTTTCCGTTCTCTGCATTGTCCTTGGTGTTTGTTTCAATTTACAAACTACGCTGAGTGTAATTGTACGGACCGTAATCTAAAGGAATAATGAACTGTATTACGAGTGTTTTTCAAAGAGTGTAACGGTGGCGCCTGTGTGCGAGAGCTGATACACGAATAATGTACGCAACAATCCCCCTCGCGTGAGAGTGCGCGCATGCTTCACCGTGACTAAGAATTCAGAAAGTGTTCGTTGTCACCTTTTGAGTTGCACCGACAGTAATTGAGAGTATCGAGACTATGGAGAAAGGTTGAAGGATTTTCTCATTATCAGATGGCCAATTTGAAGGGAAAGATTTTCAATTTTTTCCTATCTAAAGTTATACCTTTTTTAATATGCAATGTTATTATTATTATTATTATTATTATTATTATTATTGTTATTATTATTATTATTATTATTATTGAGTGACCATGATTATTTTTATTTCGGGGATAATCTTCGTTGCATCAATTTGTTGGTCACATTGGATTGTATTGTGCGTGTTAATATACCATAAAGGAAATACGAGTATACATAGGAAGATTGGTTTCAACATCGAGGAATGATATACTCGTAAAAGTTTGATGATCGCTATTAACGAGGTTTTACAACGATTCTTCCGCTTTTATCTTTGTTGCTCAAAAAAATGTTAAGTATGATTTATTGCTTTATAAGTTAATTAGGACTATTATTATTAGTACTTTAAATAGATATATATTATTAAATTTTGTTAACGACATTTATAAGATGTTTTTTCAAATTACAAATTAGTTGCAGCGATTTTTTTTAATTAGGAGTAAGAACTTCATATAGTTTTAATAATAACGTAGGATTTAGCGTGTTACGTACGATAGTCATGACTTTCATTTAATAAAAATACTTTTAATAGATACTTCATTTTAAGCGGCAAAAACTACATTTGATATAGAAGTTGCTTTTTTTTTTTTATAAATTGTGATTCTCCGACTTGCTCCATCAGTAATTTCTCGGTGACGAATGTAATGTGTCAATCTTATTTTTTAAATTAATAATTAAATGCATTACCAATATTTTTTTTTAATATTTTAGCAGTGTGTTTTGTGCGCGCTCGCGCGTGTATGTAGAGTGAAGTGAATGTTTATATTTTGTACCTCTGGGTAGAAAGGTCCTAGGAGCGAATGTTAACGGGTCCTCGTGCCACACCTATAATATACCCATTTCGTCGACAAGACCAAAACATTGACATTCTAAAAAACTAACAATTTCTCTCTCTCTCTCTCTCTCTCTCTCTCTCTCTCTCTCTCTCTCTCTTCTCTCTCTCTCTCTCTCTCTCAACCTAACTTAATCTAATCTAGTTTAACCTAACCTAAATTAATCTAATCTATCTTAACCTAACAACTTAATCTAGCCTAATAACAACTTTTTGATAGAATATAAAGTCGATCGGATGTGGTAAAGCCGCTCGTGCTTCGTTGGCGAACAATTGGATCTAAAAAAAATAAAAATTAAAAATTAGTTTGTTAACTTCGATTAGATTATCTTTGTTTGTAGCTTCAAAGTAGTCCCCTTTAAATACCGGTAACTTCGTGTATACCACTAGATTATATTTAGTGCATCAAAAAACACTTTCGGACCTTCTACGCTAGTAGCCTATGTATGAGCAGCCGCTTTGGGCTAAGTTTAAAAAGAAAGTTGTGGCAGATCCACCTACCTAATTTAATATCTTTTAGGCTACGTAAGTTACCTCCAGTATGCTTAGCTTCGCGTATGTTTGCTAACCACAATGTCTCGAGCCTTCCTGAGATAACAAAACGCGCTTAGGTACAGTGTAATGCGCAGAAGTTAAAAAAAATCAGCCAACTCAATTACCCAAACTATTCATTAGTTCTGCCATATGCCATCTAATCTATGGGCTTCAGGAATACGTTTGTCTGTAGCTTCACTCGATATCGCCAATGCTATTTTTCATTACTTGCATTTTTGTTCTTAGTACGTTTACGTTTTATTTTTAATCTATTTTTATCTTTTTTAGTTTTTATTACTTGTTTTATTATTATTATTATTATTATTATTATTATTATTATTATTTGTCGTGTAGACTATTGATTGTTCTGCAAATAAAGTTGTTTTTTTCCATTAACTTTATAGAATAGAATAGAGTATAGAAGGAAACGAAGGGTAATTTTATTATTTCTGAACCGTAGTATTTTAAAAAGTGGAAAGTAGGCCAATAAGTTACTATAATAGAACTCATCAATTCATGTCTAAATTGGGCGAAAATAAAGACAAATTATTATTATTATTATTATTTCATAAACCTCCGGTCAACGACGATACCGCTAAAGCTGCCTGTCCTTGCCTATCACGCCCATCTAACCCTCAGGATTCTTCTGTTGCTGACATCGCGACATCGCCTACGCGAGTCGGTGAAATGAGTCTCAGTACAGTCCGTCGACTACTATCTACTATGTCGCCTTGACGCGTAACTTGTAGGAAATGGATAAAAGCGGGATGCGGAAATGATGAGTAAGAAGACCTCGCATGACTTTAAGGGAAGCGTCCCCCTCTTCTCTGATGCATCCACATTTCACTACTTTGTATTTGGTGGCCAAATTTAGGTGTGGAGAAGTCCATTTGAAAACTTCCATCTTCACCGTCTCTTGCTCATTGGCATCTTTTCCGTTTCATGTACTGTTTCCGATTTTGTTGAAAATAAGATATTTAATGTAGATTTTTACGCTGATTTCAGAAATGTAAGTTTTTTTTTTTTGAGAAATGAGCGGTTCAAAAGTTGTCATTGTAATTTTGCATTAGGTCAAAAACTATAACAATACAACTGGAAACTAATACGAGAGTATTGTATTCTTTAGTAATTTTGGCTTATGTCACTAAGTATTTGTGTGAATGGATTTCGACCGTTATACTTCTGTCCGGTTAGGTCAACTGAATGCCCTTGATGAATGGTTAGGTTAAGTCCTGATATTTTCATTAATTTTAACGAAAATATCAACCTAACCAATCGTCAAGGGCATACAGTTGACCTAACCGGGTATTCAGTTAACCTAACCGGGTATTCAATTAACCTAACCGGGTATTCAATTAACCTAACCGGGCATTCAGTTAACCTAACCTAACTTTTGAACCGCTCATTTCCCCAAAACAAGACTTACATTTTTTAAATCAGCGTAAAAGTCTACATTACATATCTTATTTTCAACAAAATTGGAAACAGTATATGAAACGGAAAAGATCCGCTCATTGTGAAATATGGTAGAATAAGCGTTAGGGCGTGGACGATATACGGCACATCGACAAAACGGATTCATTATTAGTCAGAGAACACTCATTACCCACTAAGCACATGGAAATCATGAATAACCATCTACGTCAAATTTAATGGAACTACATTTCACATTCTTGTAATGACTAAGCATTAGAAATTAAAATAGGCCATTACATCCCCCCATCCCCGACTTGAATCCTGTTGAGAACCTGTGGGAGCATTTACAAGTTGAGAACATATCATTCACATACCTCCAATTTGAAAAAGTTGGAGGAGGCTCTGACGGAGATATGACGTAACCTAGACAAGAGTGTTGTTCAAAATCTTGTAGATTTTATTCCATACGTGTCACTATAGAGGCTGGTACCACAAAGCATTGACATGAAAGTTTTCCTTTTGTGTGTGTTCCTTACTCTGATTTGTTCTTTTATATATTTTATCAGGGTGGACAAATATATATATATATATATATATATATATATATATGCGCCTCGGTGGTGTAGTGGTTAGCGTCGCTGACTACGAATCCATCGGCCACGGGTTCGAAACCCGACGGCGGCCGGCGCGCAGCGAAACCCAGCTGTTCATCCTTCCACACAATAAAAGAAAGTGGTTGGTAGATAAATGGGTACCCTAGGTGGCTTAGTGGTTACGACGCTGGGCTGCTGATGGGGCGTGGTTAGGATTCCACGTTAAACTGTAGGTCTAAGGTAGGGTGGCCGAACAGTCCGCCTTTTGAGCACTCTGTCCTTCATCCGGAGCCACCTTGAGCCGGACGTTAATTTGTCCTCCTTTTTGGGGTCTGGCTAAAAAGAACTATATAAATTACCTCAGGTACACTTAAAATAGCGGGTACTGAAGGCCAAAATAACCGTTAACGCATTTTTATTATATGTAGTTGGCAACACTGCTGATAAGCCGCATTTGTTTTCAATTTCATGACTACGAGTCGGACAGTCAGTCTGCCCAAGGAGTAAAAATGAATATTCATTTCTTTCAGTTATATATATATATATATATATATATATATATATATATATATATATATATCAGGGTGTCCGAGAATTATCTGTACAATTTTTGGCTGTTATTAAAAGTCAACCATGAAGTGTAGAAATTCCAGTGTTGTCCCATTTTAGAGAGAATCTCATTAAGTTTTTTCTGATACCACGTTTTGACAAGTTTTTTAGAAATGTACGCGGGTGACAGACATTGATGATTTAAAAGCAAGAATCACAGCTGCTATTGAGCGAATTGATGTGGATATGCTGCAGCGTACATGGCAACATTTGGAGTATCGATTGGATGTTTTGCGAATCACTAATGGTGCACATATCGAATGTTTGTAACAATGTTACTTTAATAAAAGAAACACTTGAAAATACAGATTCTAAATAATCTTGTTTAAGAATTTTACGTGTTATCAAGAATTTTATTAAAAGATGAAATTGTACAGATAATGTTCGGACACTGGAATTTCTAAAAAACTTGTCAAAACTTGGTATCAGAAAAAACTTAATGAGATTCTCTGTAAAATGGGACAACACTGGAATTTCTACACTTCATGGTTGACTTTTAATAACAGCCAAAAATTGTACAGATAATTCTCGGACACCCTGTATGTATATATATATATATATATATATATATATATATATATATATATATATATATATATATGAATAGAAACGACGTAAATAAGGAGCGTCTCCGCACACGGAGACGCTCCTTATTTACGTCGTTTCTATTCATTTATATACTGCGTGGTCATTGCAGTTAAATGCACATATTCACGATTTGCGAGGGTGCCCTCTCAGGGCATTGGTTTCTGCCCTATGTAGGAGAATTTCGATTTATGATTGATCGAGGTCCGTAGTGTAATGGTAGCGCATCCAACCGGCAATTGGAAGGCCCTGGGTTCGATTCCCGGCGGTTCGCCTCATTTTTCATTTATTCGTTATTTCTCTTCCCCGTGTGCGGAGACGCTCCTTATTTACGTCGTTTCTATTCATTTATATACTGCGTGTCATTGCAGTTAAATGCACATATTCACGATTTGCGAGGGTGCCCTCTCAGGGCATTGGTTTCTGCCCTATGTAGGAGAATTTCGATTTATGATTGATCGAGGTCCGTAGTGTAATGGTAACGCATCCAACCGGCAATTGGAAGGCCCTGGGTTCGATTCCCGGGCGATTCGCCTCATTTTTCATTTATTCGTTATTTCTCTTCCCCGTGTGCGGAGACGCTCCTTATTTACGTCGTTTCTATTCATTTATATACTGCGTGGTCATTGCAGTTAAATGCACATATTCACGATTTGCGAGGGTGCCCTCTCAGGGCATTGGTTTCTGCCCTATGTAGGAGAATTTCGATTTATGATTGATCGAGGTCCGTAGTGTATTGGTAGCGCATCCAACCGGCAATTGGAAGGCCCTGGGTTCGATTCCCGGGCGGTTCGCCTCATTTTTCATTTATTCGTTATTTCTCTTCCCCGTGTGCGGAGACGCTCCTTATTTACGTCGTTTCTATTCATTTATATACTGCGTGGTCATTGCAGTTATATATATATATATATATATATATATATCAGTGGCGTGCGGTCCATGGAAGCAAGGGAAGCAATGCTTCCCTATTCAAAGAAAGAAGAAAATGCTGTATTATACTTTAAAGTTTAAACAGTTCAATATGTGTTAATAATTTGTACAAAATCATTTTATTATACTATTTATAGCATTTGATTGGTAATCAGGTGGATACATAGTATATACATTGGTTGCCGTTCGTGCAAAAACCTTTAAGAAAGCCGACGCAAAAAATTTCGAGTTGGACAACAATTGACGAAATGCATCCTTTTTCCCAATGACTTTCGCTTTTTTTTTACTGTTACGAATTGTTTCTTTCCATTCTAAAAACTCATTTAATGTTTAATAATGTAGTATTTATTGAATACAACAATTTTCGTATATAGTTTTTCTACTAAAAAATTCCATGGCCATGTTAACGAAAAAGAATATATATTTATCGTTATTTTATCCTTCCCTATGTCAAAAAGGAAGCAATTTAGAAATCGCTGTCCAGATCTTATAGTTAATTTTCTTGAAATATCTGGCAACTTTACGTGCTGTCTGTTGTCATTCTCTCATTTAAAGCGAATACGTAACTACGCTAGAAATGCGCAAGGGTAAGAAAGGCTTGCAAGTTTAGCTTTAAT
>JAJOZX010006240.1:152500-185000 GCA_023014485.1 Bathynomus jamesi | reverse complement strand
AGGGAAGTAGAAAAGGAAGAAAGTGAGAAAGTGTTTCAGTGGACACAACTTTTTATAACCTCTTATGACGCTAAGTTTCGCGGCATTTCTGAGACGCCTCCAAGCGCGACATTGTTGCTAAGAGGCTAGCTTTCGCGGGCCTCTTGGGAAAAACAAGCGTCCTTATTGTTTCTGATTCCTTGAACACCACGTGTCTCTTTCGCTTCGATTCTTGATGATTCCAAGATGTTTGAGAATGTCGGTGGAAAGAATTCCTTTGGCTGTGCACTATATATATATATATATATATATATATATATATATATGATGGGCCGAAAGTCTGGATCCATAGGAAAATATTTATTTTAATACATAAATTACAACAAATGGTAAGTACTTAAAATGAATATCAACTTTAACTCGTAAATGCGTATCCGTGATACTGTACAGTGGTTCGTACTCCAGTATAAACAACAAATTATAACAAATGCTCAAATTGGCGGCCTCTGACATCGAGACACTTAGGGATGGAATTTATGATTGTTAATAATTCTTCGAATTGACGTTCTCGAGATGCGTGTTTCATTTGATAATCTTCTTGTTGACTTTACTGGACTATTCGTTAAAGTTTCACATACCATTGCAGAGGTATTTTCATCAGTTGCAGTATTTGGACGACCAGAACGCCGTCGATCATGTACACTTCCTGTTTCTTTGAAACGTTTAAACAACTTGCCAACAGTCGCATGTGTTACTGGATGCTTATCAGGATGATTTCTATTGAATTCGGTAGCAACTTCTCTGTGTGTAGCGCCCTGTCTTGCGTACATGAGCACAAGTTCTACCCAGTCTTCTGTTGTTAGATTCGAAGCCATTTCTGGGCTGAAATAAAAAACGTATTTGAGTATTTATACTGGAGTACGAACTACTGTACAGTATCACGGATACGCATTTACGAGTTAAAGTTGATATTCATTTTAAGTATTTACCATTTGTTGTAATTTATGTATTAAAATAAATATTTTCCTATGGATCCAGACTTTCGGCCCACCCTGTATATATATATATATATATATATATATATATATATATATATATATATATATAAGGTGTCTGAAAAGTCACTCCCTATTTTTAAATTCTTATTGCTCCTAAACGAAAAGGGATATGAAAACATTTCTTTAACTGAAATGAAGCTTATTTATTACCACTTATTTCATTACAAAATTGAAGTTTAATGCAGAGTTAAAGTTCAACGTAGGTTAAAGAAGTGTGTGGACAATGCTGGAGCCTGAGTGGGGAAATGCTGGAGAATTGCTCTTCATGCGAGATGGGGTTTCACCATATTTTGCATTAACTGTCCGTGCCCCGTTAGATAACTACTTCTCCGGACGGTGGTTAGGTCGTCGAGCGCCGTGTCATCGCACCAAAACCGTGTCTGAAACTCTGATTGGCTCCGAAATTCGGGTTTTCAGCTGATCGGGCCTTGGCCGGGAAACTCGCCCGATTTAAACCCGATAGAGAACTGCTGGCGAACCGTCAAAGAAAAAGTTACCCGTCACAATCCTATATCATTGAATGATTTGCTAGAAGCCATAAAGAAGGTGTGGGCGCGAAATACTGGTAAATTCCATAAAAAGGGTAAATGTACGAAATATTGACCGCAATTCATTAGTATGTTTTGTCCGCTTGAGTAGTTTCTAAATACATCTTTTCTACCATTTACAGTAACTTTGGTATTTTACTATTACGTTAAAGCATTTTTTTTAAATTGATCGGGTGATGCGTGACTTATGGCCACCACTATATACAGTATGCCTGTAGCTCGGATTTTGTGTAATTTTCTCTTGTTCGTGATAATCGAAGTCGATAATTTTGAGTACTGATATTTTTTACTTTTTAAAAATTTTAATCGTTAAGTTGGAGGTGGTTTCCATTAAAAAATTTAAAGAAAGCCGTTCTTTACCCAATACAATTATTATTTTTTTGAATTTCACCCGCGTAAAGGTTTTAATCCATAAAGTCTAAATTAAAATAACTCGAATGATATTGTGCGCACGTTCTTATACACCGAGAGTTATTTATGTTAAGTTATGTAATCTAACTTTACCTTACCTAACCTCAAAAAAATAACTTTTAAGATAATCCGTGGTAATTTTCTCCGAGCTGTATATATATATATATAATTTTTTATCACCAATGTGACCTTCTCTCTTTCCCTCGTGACCCCCTCGGCTGGTTTAGGAGTCCATTTGACCCTCAGAGCGCATTAGGCTTCCATACTTGACTTTTATTTAATTTGGCCCCCCGTACGAGTGCGTTTGCGAGACACGAACGCTTTTTCCGCGTCACCTTTCTCGTTGGGGGCTTTCTATTACCTTGTTCGGGGCTATTTATGGCCTGTCTACAAACCAATTCAAGATATACGCTCAAATGTTAATGGACTCATTTATTTATTTATTTTTCCGTGCAGGAGTTTATTTTCGTATCCTTTTATTGCTGGATTTTATCCATTGGAACTTTTTTTTTATGGGGTTTTTGGGGAGATGGCGATTTGAAAGGATTTTTTTTTTTTTTAATTTCATTTCACGTCTACGGAGTTTTAGAACGAAGACGGGAGTTATTGATGAGGGAGTTCTGTAAACATCGAAACGTTGTCGAGCGAATCGGGCAAAAGCTGTTGAGGCAACAACAGTACGGACATATCGTTTAAAATGTTGGTGAATCAAATGAACTGTAACGATGTTTGAGGCAACCCAATTGGGGTGAGTGATGCGCGTCGTTTAGTCGACCGTGAATGTTATTCAGACGAGGTTTTACGGGTTGTTTAACCTGCCCCGTAACGGCGAAGGTCATGAGACGGAGGGGATCCACGGTTTTACGCGAGATCCGAACCACGGATCCGTCCTGGACGCGGAGGACGGTTACCGGCCCAACGACTGTTACTCGGACCGAAGGAAGGCCCGGGAGAGGAATCACGGTCCCTAATGCTACCTTCCACTCCGGAACCCTTTACCAGCCCCCACCCCCCCAATTACCTCCTCCTCCTCCTCTATCTTCCAGCCCTGGCGCTTTGACACCCGACGCACCCCAGTCTTCCGGGCCCTGCTCAGCATATGCGTAAATAATTTTTTTCTTTCTCGTAACCCGAAGAAAGTAGGAAATCCTTTCTGCCAGACTATTCCCCTCTTAAAGGCAGAACTTGTTACATTTTTTAATTCCGCTTACCCATCACCCGGTACCTTTATTTTTAAATAGGATTATTATTTCTTTATTTATAAATGTTTTTTTAGTCCATTTTTTTTTTGTCTCCTTTTCTTTTTTTTAATCCTTTGTCCCAATTACTTTTTGCCAGCTAAATTTCTTCCCGGTAACAATGTTACTAGGATACACGACTATTTGCGCCTCTGCCGCTCAGACCGAGCGCAACTTAACTTAGGTGATCTACCGGAAGGGGTGTTACGACACTGGCCAGGACAATCGTGGAAAATGGTTGTACAATGGGATGTGGAAGTTTCGTGATGAAACTGTTTCTCACTCGTATCATCAACAGACACACACACTACCACAAAACTTTTTTTTTAATATTATTTCCATCGTTATCGTCATAATAATCTAACGAAATGTCGCTTTAAATTGTAGCTCATAACCGACTGTAATGTACATATACTCGAATATCATAATTCTTTTAAATGTTGTCATCATCTTCCTTATGTCGAAATTCCATATAATAAAAAAGATGTCGTTTTTTTTTTCTGTTTTTGTTGGCTTTTTATTTAGTTGTGCTACTCACCCACCCCCTTCTCTCTCACGCCGTCGTCTTCGTCGTGTTCGTGGTGATTTGTGTGGTGACGATTGTCTGGAGAGCGTGGCACTTCACGGGCGATTACTCTGCTAGTTTTCCGCTCCATTTTGGCCCATTATCTCGCGGGCCACGACTGCCGCGGAGCCGCTCTTGTCTCGCGAACAACGGCCACCAACGCGTAATGGGAACGACAACGGATTTGCTCTCAACCCATTCAATTAACTCTCTCATATATATATTATATATATATATATATATATATATATATATATATATATATGCGCGTGTGATGAAGGGGGACATACTGCTAACGTTGGATTTGACCCATGCCCAGGTCACTACATAATCCGAATGCAGACGACAGTGTCACCCATCCAACTAGTAAACAGACACAACATCGCTTAACCTCCTCACTCATCTCATTGGAAGCGATGTTTCGAAGTTGGACGTAATATATATATATTATAATAATAATAATAATAATAATAATTATTGATGAAATTACTTTGTTTCAAAAGGATCGTTCACCTCAATAAAAATGGAGCGGTAAAATTACTGGTGGTATTTACTACCTATTAATTACCTGTTATTATTACCAGTTATTTATAGATTATTCATTCTTTTTATTGTTCCTAATTTGTATTCAAGGTTTACTTGCATGCGTTTACCTCTTGTTAACAATTAACCCCCGAAACACGCACCACTTGCCAAATGGAACTAATCCTTTGTACAAAACTAGCATGTGTATATATATATATATATATATATATATATATATATATATATATATATATATATATATATATATATGGGTGACAGGAGGGGTGACAAGCTTGACTTTCGTGAAATGAGGAATCATCGCACGGAACATTTGAAAGGTATATATATATATATATATATTATATATACACAGGGCGTCCCAAAAAAATGTATACACACTTTAAATAATTATAAAGGCAGTGTTTATTAAAATACATTTCATTTTCAAAATGTAATAGAATCTACAGACATTATTTAATTGTTTTGTCAACGCCTGTTTTCAAACTGACGTCCGTTCTGGTCCAGGCACTGCTGATAACGCGAAACAATGGAATCGCAAACATCACGAAACATTTCGTTTGGTATTTGTGTGCATTCTCGTTCAATGGCTGCTCTCAATTCAGCGACTGTTGCAGGTTTTATAGCGTAGACTTTGTCTTTTAAGTATCCCCATCAAAAAAAGTCTAGTGGTGTGAGGTCTGGTGAACGCGGAGGGTATTCTACGAAACCCCTTCGTCCAATCCACATCCACATCGTGCCAAGTACCACTCGCAATACTCCACTCTTCGGTCCGGATCATCTTCATTAATAGCATGGACTAATCTTGGAATGTAACTTTTCCATTGACAGCGCTTCAAAATGCGTTGGACAGACGATTCTGAAATTCCTACCTCACGACTCGCTTGCCGCACAGATTTTCTTGGACTTTGGTGATACGTTTCCAGTACTCTTTCTTGCTTTGTGGGGCTTGTCGATGTCCGTGGTCTTCCGGAACACTTCTTGTGGACATTCTGAACAGTTTCATCGGCTTCAAACTTATCTCTAATTCGAGTGATGGTAAGTCGCGTTGGTGGATCTGTTTGAAACTCCCTCCTAAACTGTCTTTGCACTTCAACTGCGTTTTCACACTTCCAGTAGCATTTTAGAATGAATTTCCTTTGTTCAAAGCTTAGTCTGACTGCCATTATTAATTCTAATGGGTTTAACTTGGAAAGAAAGAAACATCAATTGAGCTATCAGCTGTTAAAGTGTGTATACATTTTTTTGGGACGCCCTGTGTATATATATATGCCCTGGTGGTGTAGTGGTTACAGTCGCTGACTACGAATCCATCGGCCCCAGGATCGAGACCTGGTGACGACAGGCGACGCGCAGCAAAACTCAACTGTTCATCCTTCCACACAATAAAAAATTGGTAGATAAATTGGTACCCTGGGTAGCCTAGTGGTTGAGACACTAGGCTGTTGGTGGGACGTGGTTCGGATTCCACGTTAAACTGTAGGTGTAAGGTGGAGTGACAAGCTTGACCTTCGTCAGAATGAATAATTCGGGCGGAAGCAAAGCCAAGGTTAATCAAGGTGTGTGTGTGTGTTACCTTGGTTTTGCTTCCGCTCGAATTGTTCCTTCTGACGAAGGTCAAGCCTGTTGCTCCACCTTAGACCTCCAGCTTAACGTGAAATCCGAAGCATGATCCACTACGGGTTGTCGGAAATTACAAAGTCCTTGCCCGGACGCGATCTCAGCAACCCAACGCCCTAACCACTAAGCTACACAGGGTACCCATTTATCTACCTTTTATTTTTTTCATGGAACGATGAACAGCTGGTTGAGCTGAACGCCGGGTGCCATCGCCGGGAATCGAACCCAAGACTGGTGGGTTCGTAGTTAGCGATGCTCACCACTACACCACCGATATATATATATATAATATATATATATATAATATATATATAATATATATATATATATATATATATAAAGGTCTACGTCGTGGCCGATGTCGTAACACCGCTTCCCGGAGATCAGCGAAGTTAACCCTTTAAGCCCTGAATTTTTTGTAGGGTTAAGTTATGAATGCTTGTATTTGAAACGTTAGCAATTTGTATCTTCAGTCCTTAAAGGGTTAAGCGACATTGGGTCTGGGTAGTAGTTGGATGGGAGACCGTCCTCCGCGCCCAGATTATGTAGCGACCCGTGGTTCGGATTCCAAGTAAAGCTGTAGGTCCCCTCCGTCACATGACCTTAGATGTTGCGAAGGAGGTTAAACAACCCCAATTAAAATATATATATATATATATATATATATATATATATATATAAGATGGTATTCCGAAATTGGTATTTGGTATGCTCGTAACTGAAATTTGACATTTTTGAGAGAGAGCTTGAGAGCTCCGTCGTCAGTGTACTGCAGGTGACTTAATAAGTGTCCTTCCAATAAAGCAATAAATGCGAGAGGGCATCGTCTAATTGGCTTGGCATCCGTACTGTAGTTGGAGATAGATAGAGAGAGAGAGAGAGAGAGAGAGGGTAAGGAGACGAATGGTTGTGAAAAGCCTTCATTGACACCGAACGACTTGAATGTCAGTGGTGGCTTGTGTTGTTGCTCTTGGAGGAGGTGGAACTGAGGCGCAACAGTTCTTCCCCTTCCGTCATCATCGGTCTTCGGGTTTCGAGGAGGCAGGCGAAGGAGGAGCGTCTCGGGTCGATTTTTCGTGTGTGCTTGCTGCGAACTTGCTCCATCATCGTCGGTCGGATGTCAGCGACCTTGCGTCGTCTTGATCCCGGTTCGAACTTAATATCTTGGCTCGCTCGTTGGCGCGCCCGCCAAGGCCGCTCGGCTTCTATAGAGTTATTCGGCCAATGGCTGATCGTGGCTGGACTCGCGATGCGAAAGCCAGTTGATGGCTTATCTTGGCTGACTGAGACGGAGAGGCAGATGCAGAGAGAGGGGGAGAGAGAGATATAGAGAGAAAAAAATTAACGTGGGCTCCTTCCCCGTGGAGCCCCAGTCGACTCGCCCGCATCATCATTCGAGGCTCAGTGATGGTAAAACGGCTTTCGGTGCGGGTTGCGTCTTCGCTCCGTGGTGAATGTGTGAATACTTGTGGTCCAAAGCATGGTTCTCTAAATCAGTAGTTGCGTGGCTCGCAAGTAAAAATTAAGGGCTGGAATAAGTTGCAAGTTGTCCTGGAACGTACTTGCCAGCGATGGCAGAGAGACGGACTTTGGTGGAATTGTTTTGCCTGCGAAGCGTAGGCTCATTCTCTTACTCTTAGCGGTGGGCAGTGTTATGTGCGTCTGTCGGCAGTTGATGCGAACGCCCTTATTATATCTCTCAAGTGTTGGGACGCTCTCAGCATCCACGAGAAGCTGTTCTCTCTATTCTTGACGAAACTATTGCCTAAACCCATCACCATGAATTACTCTCTCTACCCTCAGGTAGGCACTGTTTTTGGTATTAAATGCGATGCTTCGTTCTTATTCTTCCGGAACGGGGTTCATACCTCAATGAAATTAAACCTTCTAAAATACCCTTCAAAGTCACAATGCATTTCATGTTATAGTTATTGTATTCCAAAGAAAAACAACTTGGTGGTTGTAATGTGTCTTCGAGCTGTGTCCTCTTTTTTTCCTATCTGGCTGAACAGATTACAAAATGAGAGAGAGAGATTTAAAAAGATGGTTTGAAAGATGGATTAAAAAAGATGGTTAGTAATTGGCTGTTACCGGTCGCTGCTCTCATTCGAAGGAAACAGCTGCCTTCTAAACGCGTGGTCCACACGTTCATTCCCCTCTCCCCCCTTCTTCCCGACGAATGCAGTTGTCTTGTTTTAAACTATTTTCCTTGATTTGTTCTTCATATATGTTTTTTAATATATATATATATATATATATATATATATATATATATATATATATATATATCCTTTCTTTCTTATCAAACAACTGTTTAACGATATGATATATTACATTGTTAATACATGGAAATGAACATAAAAGAACGTGAAAAACAAGATTATTTCGTCTTGGTTTATAACGTTAAATATTTTAGCGATGCATGAATAAGTTAAAAACTTTTTCTTTTTGTCCATTTTTATTTAGTATGTAACTAAATAGGTTTTTAAGCTATTAAAATCGAATTTAAGTTTCGACAAATTTAGCGCGGAGGATTTTTTGTCGCGTAAAAACAGCTTCGAAAATTTTAATCCACACTTTATTTTATTGTTATTGCTAAAATTGTGTTCAGAAGAGCCTTTTTTTTTTTTTTTCAAGTCAGTTTTAGTTGTCATAAACTGTGTGTGTGTGTGTGTGTGTGTGTGTGTGTGTGTGTGTGTGTGTGTGTGTGTGTGTGTGTGTTTACACGGTAGTAAGTGGTGACCATGCAGCATTTTTCTACTCACCACTCACCATCACGCTTCGAGAAAGTATCGAAAGGAATCAATCGTTCGTATACATGGCAAAAACCGTTCTTCCACCCCGAGTATCAAAACTGTTTAAATCGGTTATTCTTTATCAGAAGAGTATTTTCACTCCGCTCATATTTGACGCTTATTGTGGCTCCTCTTTGGCCCACCCTTTTGTTGGGAGGAGCGGGGTGAATGTTGCCTCGTCTATCATATGAAGGGGGAAAAACTGTTGCACAGTTCGTAGGATTATCTATCTATATAAATAAATAAATAGATTGTATGTGCGTGCGTCTGCGCGCGCGTAGGCAACTGGGCATTAGTAAAGTCAAGTGTGTGTTAATTCACGGATGAAGTTGGGTAATTTTTGAGGTAACACATTTGGTACCACGAAACATTAAAAAAAAAAATCTGGAAACACTTTTACTGTTGGAAAATAAATAGGTTTGTGCTCAGGTTTGGTTAGATTAGGTTAAGCTAAATTAACTAGTACCTCACTATTTAATGACTTAACAGAAACCACATTTCGATCCCTCATTTGCGTCCAAAACCTTTATCACGCCCTTCTCGGTTTCGATGGCACTACTGTAAGTAGGTTTGGTTAATTAGTTTTTTTAAATATATGCATTTGAAAAAGTCAGTATCTGGCTTATGCGGAGATGCGTACGTTTGAACTCCTGTTGTGTTATTCATGTAGAAGAGATGTTAAAAGTCTATTACGTAAAGTATTGGATAAATGGAGGGAGAATGTCGATGGTGGTCTGTATCGTGAAACGAACTGTAAAGTCGACGTTATGCCTTTTTTGTCGACACTCTACTCGATTATAATGTCGTTATACAGAGGGACGAAGAGACGTTGGATCCGAGTGTCTCGCTTGACTTAACCCCCACGACCCCCGACACACCTCCATCAACTTCGGGGTGGGGGCCTTTAATAAATCCCCGCTTTGATCCCTCGATCCCGACTACCACCAACCTTCCCATCCCCCTTTGGGATCATGCAAATAAATGTAGATTATTTTGCCATTTATTTTCCCTCGTCACTTCCTAGATATGAAATTTTTGTGCGATGAAATAGTCGTACTTTCCGGTGTCTGGTCTCGTCTTCGTTGCCGCGTCGATCGAATTCAGTTCGACGTTATTCCAACGTCGTTACGTCGATTCTGTCCGAGAAGAATAATAAAAAACCGTTTTCAATGCGCTCCAAAGAGTTTGGCGTCGTTGTATAGTTACTCAGTTGCATGATAGAGAAACGCGGAAGCTAGACGGAAGGCGAAGAGAGTAGTGGGTATAGGAGGGGTACCCGAGTGTTTTTCATGGACACCCCCTTAATCTATCAGTTAAAATGCTTAACCCGCCTTCACCTATCTTATTCCATCCGAAAACCAACTTAATCCAGCCCAACCCAATTCACCCCACGAGGCGTGTGTCTATAAAATAGCTTGTCAGGAATTGGGTCAAAGGTCCGATGGAAAGGGGAAGAAAAGTGAAGTAAAATCTAAGGGGGAAATAGGTATCCTGAAGGGTGGCCATCTTCCGTACGAAACCAATCCCTTACCAATTCCTGTGGTCCTTAAGAGAAAGTCGCTGTTTGGTGCTAAATATA
Organism: Bathynomus jamesi; assembly: GCA_023014485.1. Lineage (NCBI taxonomy): Eukaryota > Metazoa > Arthropoda > Malacostraca > Isopoda > Cirolanidae > Bathynomus > Bathynomus jamesi. Next base: position 174,664 of record JAJOZX010006240.1, on the reverse strand, counting down.
TGTAATTTGTGATTTAAAATTTATTTAATTTAAGGTTTCCTCCACGATCCAGTGTTAAATTATGAATTTGCCCTCTCTTTCCCTCGTTATTATTACTGTCCTAATTAAAATAAACCAATAAATAGTGACAATAGTCGTCATTTCCCACTACCTCACCTTGTTCAAAAAAATGTCGGCTGCAGGCTGTCTCGGGTAAGACTCGTTTATAGAACACAGAAATCAGCGTAAAATAAGTAGAAAGAGTGGAAATAACGCAATATAAAGAAAAATCAAAATTAAAGACCTGAGAGAGAGAGAGAGTTACAAATAAAAGAAGTACCTCAAAAGGCCTTGCGGCCCATACCGAGGAGGTACCAGTGGCAACTTGTGCCAGGTAAAATTTTCTACACACTCAAATAGTTTTGCAAGATTTGATCTAACCTTTTCTTGAAAAGATCCACAGAGGAACTGTTCACAACTTCTGAAGGTAAACTGTTCCACGTGTCACAGATCTTATACGTAAAGTAATTCCCACACACAATAGTCCTAAACCGTTTCAAATCCAACTTCCAACCATTGTTGCGAGTTGGGTTATCATTTAAACTAAACATGCTTCTAAAATCGACTTCGTTGAACCCGCGTAAGAGCTTGAAAACCTCGATCAGTTGACCGCGCAGCCTCCGAGTTTCTAGCGAAAACAAGTTCAGGGCGCGTAACCGTCGATTGTAGCCCATACGCCTAACGGTAGGGATTAACTTTGTGGCCCTCGCCTGCACTCGCTCCAGCCTCTCAATATCTTTCCTGAGGGTGGGCGACCAGAACTACACTGCATACTCCAGGTGCGGCCGAACCAGGGAATTGTACAGAGAGCACAATCTCCTTGTTCCGAAACTGAAATTGCCTCCTGATATAACCCAACAGCTTCTGGGCTTTCTTTTCCACCTCAACGCACTGTTTGGCAAACTTAAGGTCGCTGCTGATTAGCACACCCAAGTCCTTTTCCAAATCAGTCGCATCGAGTGGTCCGACTTGGGATTGGCGTAGCCAATGTGCATCACTTTGCATTTACCCAAGTTAAACGGCATTTGCCATTTTTCGAACCACTCTCCTATCCTACCTAGGTCCGCACGCAGTTCCTCGATCGCTTCTGGCGTCCCAACATTGGCCCCAAGCTTGGTGTCATCAGCGAATTTGGCGATCCGACTGACGATGCCACCGTCGATATCATTTATGTAAATGATAAACAACAGTGGCCCCAAAACGGAACCCTGAGGAATCCCACTAGTGACCGAGGCCCAACCCGAACTAACCCCTTTCATTACAACCCTCTGCCGCCTATTCTTCAGCCAGTTTTCAATCCACCTACCTATTTCCCCACCGATACCCAGCGCGTGCGCACTTTCGCCATTAGCCGGCGGTGAGGTACCTTATCAAAGGCTTTCTGAAAGTCGAGATGAAGTATATCAATCGCCCTACTCTTATCATACTCACTCAACATGACGTGGAAAAATTCGAGCAAGTTGGTGAGACACGACCTATGCCGTCTAAATCCATGTTATTAGTCCCCAAGCAGCTTGTAGGAATCCAAATGGTCAACGATCCTATCCGCTATTATCCCCTCTAATAATTTACCTACAACTGAAGTGAGACTAATGGGACGATGGTTCCCTGGACTTTCGTGATCCCCTTTCTTAAAGATTGGGGTCACGTTGGCTTCCCTCCAGTCACCAGGCACCTGGCCCGTCTCCAACGATTTGTTGAAGACTGTAGCCAGGTAGGGAGCCACCTGGTCGCCCACCTCCCGCAACACTGTGGAGAAACTGGTCTGGCCCTGGAGCCTTAAACGCACTCAGTTTGTCTATTCTATCGGCAACGACTGTCGCGGTACATCGAACACTATCCAGGCCACCACCTTCGTGCCTCACGCCTGGCTCGGGGATGATGTGGGTGTCCTCCCTGGTGAACACTCCCGTAAAGTACTCATTAAGCACATTGGCGATGTCCGCGTCGGAGGTCCGCAGAACGCCGCTTCGGTCCTTTAACGGACCTTCTACTAGAGAGAGAGAGAAATTTTTATTTACATTTAAACGAATGTATTATTGAAATGGACTATACTACAACGAAAGATTTATTTATTCGGTAATCCTTTCAAGTAGGATTTATTCGTATTCACTAGATTCGTTAGTGAACGTTGTTAAATGCGTGTTTTCATGTGGCAGATTAAAAGCAGGAAAATTATACTCTTAATGTTTTCTGACATGTCCTGCGTACTTATCACTATTATATTATATATATATATATATATATAATATATATATATATATTATATATATATATATATATATATATAAACCGCTTCCAGTACATCAGGAATTTAAGCGACATTGGGTATGAGGGGTATTTGCGTGGGAGACCGTCATCCGCGTCCACATTATGGAGCGACCCCTGTTTCGGATGCCACGTAAAGCTATAGGTCCTTTCCATTATAGGATCATAGATGTTGCGAAAGAAAAACAACCCCATCGGACGAATATACAGTATATATATATATATATATATAACGTAAAGAACGACGCTTGTATAAGAGAACATTCCGCGCAAGATGAGAAGAGAGAACGAACAAATGAAAAAAATGAGGTAACCACCCGGGAATCGAACCCGGGATCTTCCGATTGCCGGTCAGATATGATAACCACTACACCAATGGTCCTCAGTCGATCAGAAGTCGTAATTCCTCTACATACGCGCAGAAACCAATGCCCCGAGGGGGCACCTCCCGCATGCCCTACCTATATATACATTTCAACTGCAAAGAACACGCAGTATAAATAACGTAAAGAACGACGCTTGTATAGGAGAACATACCGCGCAAGATGAGAAGAGAGAACGAACAAATGAAAAAATGAGGTAACCACCGGGAATTGAACCGGCAATCGGAAGATCCCGGTTCGATTCCCGGGTGGTTACCTCATTTTTTCATTTGTTCGTTCTCTCTTCTCATCTTGCGCGGAATGTTCTCCTATACAAGCGTCGTTCTTTACGTTATTTATACTGCGTGTTCTTTGCAGTTGAAATATATATATATATTATTGTGTGTGTGTGTGTGTGTAAAAATCGCCCGACAGCAAACTGGTCGATTATCAGTATCGGGCAATTGTGGGGTCGGTGCAGCAAGCATATATATATATATATATATATATATATATATATATATATACAGGGTGGGCCGTAAGTTTCCATACATAGGAAAAATAAACATTTTTTTATGGACAACCATTTTTATTTATATAATATGCTCTACATGGTTGCCATTGTTTTGAAAACACATTTCAATACGTGTTCCCCACTGTTGATGAACACGCATTAGCACAGTTGACGTTATTCTTGTAATGGCGTTGGTGATATGTTCCTTTAGATGATTTATGTCTCGTATCTTTTCCTGATACACCATGGCCTTCAAGTGCCCCCAAAGATAGAAATCAAGGGGGGTGAGATCTGGGGATCTGGGAGGCCACTCCACAGGACCACGCCGACCAATCCAAGCATCCGGAAACTGCTGATCCAAATACCGACGCACGTGAAGACCATAATGAGGTGGAGCTCCATCTTGCTGGAAGTAAACTGGGAAGTTACCTTCCTCGTTTAGCAGGGATGGGAAAATCTCTTCTTGCAACATGTTAAGATACCTTTCGGCATTAAGATTTCCACTGACAAAAATTGGTCCAATAATTCTGTCACCCCATATCCCGGCCCACACCATCACTTTACCGGCACCTTGCATCTTCGTCGGACTCAGCCAGTTAGGGTTAGCATTACTCCAATAACGTATGTTTTGCCGATTAACCTCTCCATTGACGTAAAATTTGCTTCATCAGTAAACAAGATCTTAGTTGAAAAGTTTGCATCCTCGTTCACTTTGGTTAATGCCCATTCACAGAATTCCATCCGTCTATCCGGGTCGTCTTCACTCAAATGCTGTGCCATATGCAATTTGTATGGATGCCATTTGTTTGCTTTCAAAATGCGCCTGATACTCGATCTGCTGACACCACTTTCTGCAGACAACCGTCGTGTACTTTTTCTGGGACTCCGTGTAAGCGCTGTAAGTATCGTAGCTGTTGTGTCTTCATCGGTGGCTGTACGTCTTGGACCACTTCGCGGTTGATCTGCAACATTTCCAGTTTTCTGAAACTTGTTAATAAGTTTTGCCACAGTGTCGTGTGTGATGTTCGTTCCATGTTGTCTGTTAAAGTTCATTGCAACCATGCGACTGCTTCCCGACCCAGCCATCAGTATGATTTCAATTCGTTGCTCTTTCGTCAAACGCATATTATTAGGGTATCTGAAACATAAAAACAAACGTTTAATTTTTCCTATGTATGGAAACTTACGGCCCACCCTGTATATATATATATATATATATATATATATATATATATAACTTTCATACTTGAACACACTGAATACACGAAAGGCCTTGGAATAATTTTTTCATTTTTCTTGTGGGTTTGCATTATAATATATATATATATATATTATATATATATATATATATATATATATATATATATATATATCGGATGAATTTAACACATGAAATGAATGAATGATGCAAACCCACAAGGAAAAAGAAATGATTTCAAGGCCTTTCGTGTATTTCATTCCCTGACGAGGTGTGCTTCTTGAATACACGAGAAAGGCTTTGGAATCATTTTTCTTTTTCCATGTGGGTTTCCATAGTATCTTTGGTTAGCTTCCGCCCGAATTGTTCATTCTGACGATGGTCAAGCTTTTCACTCCACCTTAGACCTACAGTTTAACGTGGAATCCCAACCACCCCCCACCAGCAGCCCAGCGTCTAGGCCACCCAGGGTACCCATTTATCTACCAACCACTTTCTTTATTGTGTATAAAGATAAACAGCTGGGTTTTGCTGCGCGCCGGCTGCCGTCACCAGGTCTCGATCCCGGGGCCGATGGATTTGTAGTCAGTGACGCTAACCACTACACCACCACATTCATTGTGGGGTATAATCGAAGATACAGTCTACGGCCAGAAACCTCGGGACTTCGATCGCACGATGACTTTGAGACGTTGAATAATAACAAAGAACTGTGCTGCCCTATTTGTTGTTCAGTGGTTCAAAGATGCAACTTGTGCATTGAACGTGTTGGAGGACACTTTGAATAATTTCTGTAGTAAATGATAAATATTATTCTTCACAAGGTGATTCCATTACTCTCGATAAACCGACTTATGCCGCACTCTGTATATGATGGTTTACATTTCCAAACTGGCCAAGTTTAGAACATTTTCGCAGGATCACCATCATTTGTCGCTACAATGCGTATTCGATTTCTCAAACTCCATTAGAGCATTAGCAAGATGTTCTCGTGTTCAGAATGAATCCAGTGACCTCCGTTTTTTTGACGGAGTTTCGCAAGACTACTACTGGGTTTGTCACGATACACGAGTAGAGTGGGGGTCCCCGTGCTTCGCAAAAACATTAGTCTACGTGGAAAATCGAAGTTTATTTTTCCAGCAAAAATTACAAAATATGTAAAATCAGACAGACTGTTTTTTTAAGTGAAAAACTCCCGTAATGTTACAGCTTTACAGTTGAAATTATTAACTAACTGTTAGCCGTAATCATCTGATTGTTAATCTGTTTTTAAGTGATGTAGGTGTGCCTGCTTTGCATTTGTTAATAATCTTGTATTCGGCTGAGTAGACTAAACGCAGAGTAACACATAGACAGTAAATTTCGTTGCTTTGTTTTAATTACAACCATTGATGAGAAACTCAATTCGTATAAGTATGAGGTTGTAAATGGAATTAGAACTTTAAATGCTTCAGACACCACTTCTGAAGAGGTGCGTTCGAAATAACATCGGAACACCCGCTATTTAGTTTAATCTATACACACTTTGTCCAAGAATTGATTAACCTTGGTTTTGCTTCCGCCCGAATTGTTCATTTTTTCGAAGGTCAAGCTTCTCACTCCACCTTAGACCTACAGCTTAACGTGAAATCCGAACCACGCCCCACCAGCATCCCAGCGTCTTAACCACTAGGCTATCCAGGGTATCCATTCATCTACCAACCAATTTCTTTGTGTGGAAGGATGAACAGTTGCGTTTTGCTGTGCGCCGTCTGTCGTCACCGGGTCTCGATCCCGGGGCCGATGGATTCGTAGTCAGCGACGCTAACCACTATACCACCGAGGCGCGCGCGCGCACACACACACACACACACACACCACACACACACAGTGTTGTGCAAAAAGATTAGTTAGGACACCTCGTTTACTTTTGTACTTTTCAGATTTACTGTAATGTTAATTTAGGAACGTTTCTTTAGATTAATCATTTTGAACTATACAGGGTGTCCCATAAGTCCGGCATCATAGGAGAAATTCATATTTTTCTATTTCTACAAACCATAATTCATATTTTTCTTCTGCTCGGGATGCGAATTTCCCGTCCACCATTCTGTTCAGTGACGAGGCTGTTTTTTATGGAAATGGTGAGGTAAATCGACAGAACACCCGCTACTGGTCTCAAAACAACCCTCACTGGTATACCTCGTCAAAGGAACAAGGTGCATCTCGGGTGATGGTATGGTGTGGCATTTGGAAGGATCGCATCATAGGCCCCCCCTCTTTTTTGATGAACATGTCACTGGAGGCACCTACCTACGTATGTTCAAGGAAGAAGCATTTCCCAGTGTCTTGAACGAAGAAGGAAATTTCCGAACATGGTTCCAGCAAGACGGCGCTCCTGCACATTACAGCACCCAAGTAAGGGAATACCTGTACCACCAATTCCCTGATCATTGGATAGGACATCGAGGGCCTGTGGAATGGCCAGCTAGAAGCCCAGATCTCACGCCACTAGATTTTTATCTCTGGGGCCACTTGAAAGCGCTAGTATACGCAGAGAAAATTAGGAGTGTTGAACATTTGCGGCAGCGCATTATTGGGGCATGTAACACCATTACACCTGACATCATTCACCATGTGCTTGCTGACTGGGTATCACGTCTGAATTTGTGTATTGAAAACAATGGTGGACATATTGAGCACGTTCTGTAAATAAAAGCTTTTGTTTTGCCTTTTTTTATTATTTTTCCTATGATGCCGGACTTATGGGACACCGTGTATATCATTAAAAAGCATGCCAAATTTCCTTACATTAATGTAATGTTCCCAAATTAACATTACGTTAAATTCGAAGAGTACAAAAGTAAATGAGGTGTCCTAATCTTTTTGCACAGCATTGTATTACACACACACACACACACATATATATATATATATATATATATATATATATATATATATATTTTTTTTTAACTGCAAACAATACACAGTATAGACTTTTTGTTAAAAACGGAATAGGTAGGCGAGGAGGCGGTGTTATGTTGTATATCAAAGATAATATTGCGAACGTTATAGAAGTAAAGCACAATTCCAGAACCGATAGATTCGACTATAGCAGAACTTAAATTGAACGATTTCAAACTTCTTGTTGCGGTTACATATATGTCCCCTAATCAAACAGCTGATACGGACGAAGCGTTATATCGTGAACTAAAGAGAATAATAATAAGTGAGCAGGCTTTAATTACACTGGTATGCATATGAAATTTTTTTGTCTGCTGTGAGGGTTTTTTCAACTCATATTATATTATATAATTCGACCATGCTGAATTCGAAAATGACATTGGTTTTCCTCAATCAGGTCAGGTTTTTTCTCTATTGGCCATTTATTATAAGTCCAATTTTATCCCCAAATTTATTGATTTTTTTAGCTTAAACATTGTAGATACGAGTAATATTATAAGAACACTCGTGAAAAATGAAAACATTGTGTGAATAAATACTTTTATTCATACAATGAATATTGAAAAAAGTTTATTGAGGAAGGAATGAAGTTTTTTTTGGCTTTCCGTCTGTTTTTCTTCGGGCACGTCTCGCTTCAAACACCAGCAATAGTCCGCCAGCATATTGATATCCCAGTTTCCCTGGTACCTCTCTTCCATTATTTTGATATCTTGGTGAAATCGTTCACCCTGTTCCTCACTATAATCCCCGCAATTTTCAGGAAAATAGTCCAAGTGGGACTACAAAAAGTGCATTTTTATGGACATGCGCGACCCATGAGCTTTGAAAGCTTCCATCAAGTTTTCGACAACGGACTCGTATTCTGGACTTCTACGCTTGCCAAGAAAATCAGTGACAACTGATTTGAATGCCTGCCAGGCATTCTTCTCAGTTGGAGTCATTGCGTTTTCGAACTGAGTATCCTTGATCAAAGTTCGAATTTGAGGACCATCAAAAACCCCAGCATTTAGTTTAGCATCAGATATATGAGGAAATTTACTCTCGAGATATCGGAATGCTGAACCCTCCTTATTCATTGATTTGATGAAATTTTTCATCAAGCCCAGCTTAATATGAAGTGGTGGGAACAAAATTTTTGTTGGTGGTACAAGGGGCACTGAAACGACATTATGCGACCCAGGTTCAAAATTCTCTCTGGATGCCCATTCACGCTGTGCATAGTGCTTCTCATCCGCTCGGCTATCCCATTTGCAGAGGAAACATGGGTATTTCGTGTATCCCCCTTGCATTCCCAATACAAATGCCACAATCTGAAAAAAAATGAAAATATTTAAAGAATTTAGAGAATTTGTTCTATCAGATAAAAAAAATCTACGCAATGGACTGTATCACTTCTGTGGGGAAGTTAAGTGTTCTTATACGCTCTCAAATAACCTTTGGAAAAACAACATAGTCAATAGCAATAGTTTACTTATGATATTAGTATTACCTTCAAATCTCCACAGATCCTCCAGTTATGTTGGTCGTATACGAGAGCATCCAGTAAAATTTTCCTGTTATCGTAGCTCTCAGTAAGTTGTACGGAATGTGCTACAGGGACTGATGCAACCCTATTCCCAATGTTGAGAAGTACTGCTTTCAAACTTCGTTCAGACGAGTCTATAAATAGCCTCCATTCTGATGCGTTATATGGCAGGCCCAAGGATTCGATTAGCCCCTCAACATTGCAGCAGTACACTAAGGAAGAGGTATTTTCGTGCACTGCAAAAAACTTGCGGAATTCTTCCTCGTTTCCTATACCAGGAGAATGTTGTTCCCGGAGCCAGCAAGTTGTCCTCTCGAAGTCGTGAGCCCAAGATCTCGGCAGCTAATTTGGAAAGTCCTAAATCCCTGGTAAGATCATTAAGTTTGGCCTGGTTGAGAGGCCTCGGCTCATTTGAAGCGGTATTTTGAGGTGTATATACGACTGGGACTGGTCATTGGCATTGGTCATTGATTCATCATCAGAATCATCGAAGTCCAGGGTTTGAGGTGGGTCGGGTATTGGAATTCCAGGACCATGGGGTACAGGTCTCATAGCAGAAGGAATGTCAGGGTATACAACAATGTGTTTATTCTTCTTGTTAACTCCTGAAAATAGAAACAGAAACATGGATATAAAACTTGCATATGAAATAGAAGAAGCATTCAGACAGTGGCGGCTCGTGAGGGAAGGCTGCGGTCTGTAAGATATGAAATAGGTCGATGGAGTGTATATTTTCTTTCTTTTTCATTCATATTGTCCCTTCGGGGACAATATGAATGAAAAAGAAAGAAAATATACAATCATTGTATATGTAAATGTAACTTGTATAACAATATGTATATGTAAATGTAACTTGTATAACAATATGTATATGTAAATGTAACTTGTATAACAATATGTATATGTAAATGTAACTTGTATAACAATATGTATATGTAAATGTATGATTACCATTATGGTGAATATTATGCTATATATGGTGAATATTACATTATCGTGAATATTATGTCAAGTTTCATACGAGGATTTCAAAATATTTAAGAAAAATAAATTTATAAGCCCACCTTGGAGGTTTGTCATGCAGAAATAGCACTCTGTCACGTGATCCTTTCCTTCTCTCCAAATCATGGGAATTCCAAAAGGCAAAGATTTCGCTCTGCCTTTGCTCCATCTCAAATTTTCAATGCACGTCTTGCAGCACATATGAGGGGCGAAATGTTTGTCCTGGTCCCCTAGCTTAATTCCAAAGTATGCTCTATACATTGTCTTCACAAATTTAGTGATTTGGGACTGGTTATTTGGCATGGTAACCGTCCCACATATGTAGCAGAATCTATTGGGATCATTTTTACACGCTCTATTCATTATGAAATATTTTATCTATATGCCTGAAAAGTAAAAAAAGATATTATACAAGTGAAACAAGTGATGATAGATGTTACTGTTCCAATTCCGCTTTGACAAAATCACGAAAAATTCTATTTTACTTATGAGGCCATAGCCGGATAACCTGAGCTGATTGAGAAAAACGGATTGCAGATTCGAAATCAGCAGGAAAAACTATAAGAATCACTTACAAAACCCTTGACAGCAAAATTGATGCATACCAGTGTTATAGGTGATTTTAATTGCGCCAACGTGAATTACGATACAATTCAGGGAGACGCGAAAGGTAATCGTTTAGTTAATTTTCTCGAGGATAGCTTTCTTATTCAAAAGGTTGGGGAACCTACGAGGTTGGAAAGTATTTTAGATTTAGTAATAACTACGGATGATAGGCTAATCACTGATCTTCAAGTAATAGAACCGTTAAGCAATAGTGATCACAATATTGTAGAGTTTGTCCTCTCAGTAAGTCACTCGAAACCAGCTAACTCGACTAAAATTCCTAACTTCCAGCACGCAGACTTTTGTAAATTTCGAAATAAATTGTCACTCGTCAATTGGGAAAACGTAATGGGGATCTCCAACGCAAAACTAATGTGGGAATCGTTCGAAACAGTATTTAGGACTATAAATGAGGAATGTGTACCGTACAAAATTAAGCGTGCGAAAGTAAACAACAAGCCCTTGTGGTTTACTTCTAGAGTAGGAGACATTATAAAGAGTAGAGATAGCGCTTATAGGCTACATAAGTGCGATAAAGACAATTTGTGGTTACGGAACAACTACATATTTCTAAGGCGTGAAGCGAAAAGTGTAATAAAAAGGTCCAAGCGCGAATTTGAAATCTCCATAGCTCGTGACGGTAAAGAAAACCCCAAGCGATTCTTTCAATACGTCAACAATAGAAACCCAGTAAAAAGTGTCTTGGGGCCGTTGAAAAATGTTAGCGGAGATCTGGTTTCTGAAAACAAGGAAATGGCTACCTTGTTAAACGAATTTTTTACGTCAGTTTTTACTATAGAAGATCTAACGAATATCCGTACGGTCATAGACATAATACCTTTTGATAATGGTAATATTTTGGATAATATTGTGGTTAGTGAAGGGGAGGTAATGCGCTATATTGATAAAATGAAAATGCGTAAGTCACCGGGGCCGGATTCCATATCCACACAACTAAAAGAATTAAAAGATAGCATTGTTGTGCCGCTAACAAAGATTTTTAATGCGTCTATTTCTGAGGTGTGCGTACCAGATAATTTCAAGTTAGCAAACGTAACACCTATCTTTAAGAAAGGCGATAAAGGTGCGGCGGGAAATTATAAGCCAATAGTTTAACGTCTCTTGCAGGTAAGCTACTGGAATCAATAATTAGGGATCGTATAGTTGAACACAGAATTGCGTAACTTAGTTAGAAATACGCAGCACGGTTTTAGGCGAAACTAATCTTTCAGAATTTTTTCAAAGCGTGGTTGACGTTTACGATAGTCATGGGACGGTTGATGTAGTGTATTTAGATTTTCAAAAGCGTTTGACACCGTACCGCACAAAAGACTCGTTGAAAAAAACTAAGGCTCATGGAATCAGGGGTGTAGTAATAAATTGGATAGAAGAGTGGTTGCGAGGTAGGAAACAGAGGGTGGAGCGGAGTCGTTTTGGGCTAATGTAGCGAGTGGCGTTCCTCAGGGTTCTGTATTGGGCCCCTTGCTTTTTCTTATATATATTAACTATTTAGATGTCGGCCTTGTCAGTACAGTTTCAAAGTTTGCGGATGACACAAAGCTGGGTGGTAGGGCGATTACTGACGAAGATAGAGGTAAAATCCAGGAAGATCTGAATAAAATCGTTGATTGGTCAGTCACATGGCAAATGAGATTTAATGTCGATAAGTGCAAAATTTTACATATAGGTTCGCGTAACGGTAATTTTTCGTATAGTATGTCAGGGAAAGATTTAACAAGCGTAGAGCAGGAAAAAGATTTAGGAGTTATAGTCACTGGTGATTTAAAAGTAGCGAGACAAAGTACAGCAGCGGTCAATAGAGCGAACAAAGTGTTAGGTTTTATAGCTCGGAATTTTGAGTACAAATCGCGCGATATTATAGTTCCTCTTTATAAATCATTAGTTAGACTCCATTTGGAGTACGCGATCCAATTTTGAAATCCGCATATGCGAAAAAATATAGACAAACTCGAAAGAGTTCAAAGACGAGCAACTAAGATGATTCCGTCGCTTAGGTCAAAGTCGTACGAGGACAGGCTTAAGGAGTTAAAATTGACTACACTCGAGACTAGGAGGCTAAGGGGTGATCTAATCCAGGTTTTCGAAATTATGAATGGGTTCGATAACGTAGATAGAGATAGCTTTTTCGAAATATCTCAATAGGACTAGAAATAACGGGTGTAAGTTGACAAGTAGAAGGTTCGAGACAGCAGTTGCCAAAAACTTGTTTACGCATAGAATAGTAAATAGGTGGAATAGTTTGCCGGTAGAAGTAATTAATAGCACGTCTATAAACATGTTTAAAAATCGATTAGACGCATATGTTGATATATTGGGTATAGTTTAAGGTAGTAAAATTAAGGCTTTGTGGTTCGGAACCCACGTAAAATTGTAGGTCCCCTCCGCCACCACGGAGGACATGCACAATACACAATTACGAACACAGTTAGGTAGACCAGCCATGAGGGATCCTAGGGTCTTTGTTGGTCTGAAACATTATAACAGTATAATTAATGTAAAGAACGACGCTTGTGTAGAAGAGCGTTCCGCACAAGATGAGGAGGGAGAACGAACAAATGAAAAATGAGGTACCTCCCAGGAATCGAACCCGCGATCATCCAATTGTCGGTCGGATATACTATCCACTACACCAAGGACCTCGATCAATTAGAAGTAATTCTCCTACATACGAGCGGAATCAAATGCCATGAGGGGGCACCTACGCATGCCGTACATATATACATTTTAACTGCAAACAACACACAGTATAATTAATGTGAAGAACGACATTAATTATATTGTGTGTTGTTTGCAGTTAAAATGTATATATGTACGGCATGCGAAGGTGCCCCCTCAGGGCATTTGATTCCGCTCGTATGTAGGAGAATTACGACTTCTGATTGATCGAGGTCCTTGGTGCAGTGGATAGCATATCCGACCGGCAATTGGATGATCCCGGGTTCGATTCCTGGGAGGTACCTCATTTTTCATTTGTTCATTCTCCCTCCTCATCTTGTGCGGAATGCTCTTCTACACAAGCATCGTTCTTATATATATATATAACATATATATATATATATATATATATATATATATATATATATATATATGGACATTCTTCCACACACAGTGGATTATTTTGGTGAATGAATGATTATAATTTACTAAATAAACAATATTAATAAAAACCTTTGACATTACACTACAATAAGACATGGAGTTTCAATATGTAGTGTGCCCACCTTTTTCATGTAAAACAGCAGACAAACTTCATGGAATACTATCCTGTAATTTCTGAAGAAAATCTACAGGAATGTTTTCTCAGACATTGCGCAATGTTTTTCATAGTTAGTCTGTTGATTTTGGTTGTTTTTCTCTCTCTTTTCGATCTGAATAATCCCACACAGCCCCTGTGATATTAAGGTCTGGACTCGGGTGTGTCACTTTTGGACTTTTTTTTGAAAAGTTATGGTGCTTACCCCTTATATTGTGACAAATTGACCATAAACCATGAATAAACAAAAAAAAAAGACAATCGGGTAATATTTAGGTTCCCCGACCCCTATTCACACAAAAAAAAAATGGTGATTTTTGGAGATATTTTTGGCCATAGTTTCCTTACTAATCATCGTATTTAAAACATTTTGCTACCAAAATGTAGAGAATGATAATGCGCTTCAACCTAAATAGTTTTTATTAACCTTTGAGTTAAATTTATTAAATTTTTTATATCTCTTTGGTCATTTTGATGCATTTTCTAAGAGAAAAATGCTGCTGTTTTATATCTTTGGAAGATCTGAACTGCAATAAAATATTATCTTATGTACTTTGGATGTCACCGCCATCCATAGAGCATCATCCCAATGACAAAAATGACAACTGTAAACTTAAATTTTTATTAATCCAAAAAAATATCCAAAGCCCCATCGTTTTTTTTATTTTTTATTATGAAATACAAACACAAAACAATTTTAATCAAACAGAAACAAAGTGCTATTTTTGAAATTATAATGAAAAATTGTAAATGAAATGAAATTATAAATGGAAAGAAATTACAAATTCAAGAGACCTTGTTTGGAAAACTTTGGGAAAACGCCTGTTTTCCTATACAACTTGAAGCAATGCCTGAAATTCACCTTCATCCCTACATAAGCCATGAAAATCCTGCAAAAGTTTGATACCCCTTTCTGCAGTGTCATTAACAACCTTAGTTGAAGAGAGTATTCTCTTCATCCGTTGAAAATCAGTGCTGCTGTCCCACGTTACAGCTGGAGTCCTTATCCAATCTCCCGTTGAACCAAGGACTTTGAATACAAACCATGAGTTTGGACCAACTAATTGCTGAATTTTAATTCGTTCTTTTAGGATGGGAAATATCGGCTTACCCTGTTTGAATTCTGGTGGTTGATTGAAAGAGGAAAGTTTTTTGGCCACCTTGTCCTTTTCACTATGAGGTAAATCTCCAAAGAGAGAAAGGGTTACAAGTTCTTCAGATAGGTACCAGTAATGACCTTTTATAGTGTTGAAGGCAGCTTCCGCTACCTCCATGTCAATCTTTTTGTACTGAACTAATTCGTTGTATAGGAGGAGGTCATTTTCAGGAGCCTCAAGTGGGTTGGTGACTGATAGCCAGTACTTGGAGTAGATCAGCGATGTAAACAAGCATACTCTTTCCAGCTTTGTTATTGTAACATTATCATATCCGGCTTGGTCTGAAAATGCTAACCTCTTATTCGTATACAATATGACAGCCATCCATCTGGCGTGATGGAGAGCTCCTGGCTTGATCCAGTGTATTCCTCTGGCAGGAATTGTTGTAAAACGAGCATAGTTGTTTCAGCTACCTCATTGTAATCATCTATGGGAAGGCTCTGGTTATCTTTGAGCAAATCTGTCATAAAATCTATGACGCATTTTTTCAGGTCCTTGAGATATCTGTTATTGGTAGATAGCTGTTTGAAGGGTTGCTTAGTATCTAGCTTCTCCCATATAACATCTCTGAAGGTCTTGAAAGATTCGTTTTCGGGTGAAGTAGATTTCCCAAATACCCTTAGATGCATTGCTGACAAAACTCGTTCTGCTATATGGTGGTGACAAGCGAGCCATAATAATATTTTTCCAAAGAGGTCTTCCAGTACTTTACAAGCCCCTTTTATCCAGCCAGTATTGAATGAAGTAGTATCGAATACCATTTCGTAAACCTTATCCTTTAATTTCCATTCTTGGATTGTGCTAAAAACAGTACAAGCTTGTGTCGATCCAGTTGAGACACCGATATCGGGTATCGAGAGAAGTTTCTCAACATTCTCTCCCGATATAAGTATTGCCAATCGATCCTGCTTTCCTCCTGAAACATTCAGTATCATTTTGCAGTCCCAGTGGACTACACAATATTGAGGTGGGTTGAACGACTCTTTAATAGTGTCAGCAGTAGCTTTCCTCGACTTCTTCGCAGCTCGCGCAGAAGTACTTTTCGATAATGACATCTCTTTTAAATCTAGCCCACATTCAGCTGCTACCACAGATGCAAATGTCGAGCGTTGTCCGAATGATCGTCCTAAACGATCAGTTGTATTAGATATTAATGTTGACTGTAGTAACTTAGGACGTTTTGATGGGACTGGGCTCGGAGTAAGATCATCTTCACCATTACTTGAGTCCACTAACTCGCCTTCAGATGATTCAAGTTTGTGTGTCTCTTCTTCGAATGCCTTTCGCTCTTTTTCTTTCAGTTTTCTTCGTTCTTCACCTTCTATTCTAGCAGTCTTTTGATCAGTTTGGCTACATAAGCTTTATCGATCGGACCCAGAGAATATATTCTAGCACTTCGCTGATCTGCCAAAAACCGGAGATCCTCATCCTTCTGTTGTATAGTTCTCAATGTATCATTTTAGATCTCATTACATACATTTTCAGGTGATATATCGAATAAGTTATCTAAACGAGACAGAAAAGATGTATTTTGGGTTTCATAACATTTCTTATATTTTTACCCAACTTCTCATGCTCTTTTATCAAATCCCACAACATTTTTTTGGGTCCTTCCTGCTTTCTAACGGATTTTGATGGTATGCCAGCCATAATCCACACCTTTTCTACCTTATCTAATACTCTCAAATATTTTCTTCCTTTGACACATTGTCGCTTTTCATTTGATCCCTCCTCAAGAAGAAAAAGTGACTGAGAACTTCACTATTCGTTGGAAGCATGCTTCCTTCTCTTGAGCATATGTCTTCCACTAACTTTCCCAATAAAGAACCATATTTTCTTAGGTCTGTTCTTAATATTGGCTTACTGTTAGCCATGACTATTGACTAATTTTAATAAACTATGAAATTAAGCAAATCTATAATAGAATTCTGAAAGAAAAGCAAATTTATCATACATTTGGTTATATTTGCATACTTTTTGTAGATAAAACCTGGAAATACTGTAAATAAATGTTATAGAAATGTAAACGGGGGGAAAAATTTCATAAGGTTCACTCAAATATCAGCACCGTATACAAGTAAAATAGTTTTAAAACGTTCACAATGAGAGGATACCGTTATTCTCTACATTTTGGTAGCAAAAGTTTTGACATACGATGATTAGTAAGGAAACTATGACCAAATATATATCCAAAAATCACCAATTGTTGTGTGAATAGGGGGCTTATTTTTCAAATGGGGGGCGGGGACCCTAAATATTACCCGATTGTCTTTTTCGTGGTTTATTCATGGTTTTTGGCCAATTTGTCACAATATAAGAGGTAAGCACCATAACTTTTCAAAAAAAGTCCTAAAGTGACACACCCTAGTCTGGACTTTGGGAAGGCTATTCCAATACTTGCAAGCCTCATGAGTCTACTTTTCTTTGTAAATACTATTTGATGACATTGGCAGTGTGCTTAGGGTCGTTGTCGTGCTGGAAATTGAAGTTATTTTCGATTAGCCTCCGTCCTGATGAGATACCATGATGGATTAGAATCTACCTATACTTGTCAGCATTTATTATACCTTCGATTCGTAATAGATCACCAGCTCCATTCGCAGACATACACCCCAAAACTTGAACAGAGCCTCCGCCATGTTTTATAGTATGCTGTAAACACGCATCCCTATAACCTTCCCCAGGTCTCCTCCTCACTCTTTGTACCAAATATTTCAAATTTTGATTCGTCGCTCCAAAGTACTTTTTCCCACTGGCGCTCTAATTCCGGTGTTCTACAAATTGTAATCTCTTACCTTTGTTACCCCTGCGTAATGAAGTTTTTTTTTTTTTTACAGCAATCCGCCCATAAAGGCCACTCTTGATGATGGACCTTCTTACAGTAGAGGAATCAGTTTGAACTACTGTTGTCTCTGTTAGATTTCCTTCTATTTCTTAAAGAAGTAACCTTCAAGTAACGATCATCCTGTTTGCCGAGTTTCTCCCACTTCGTTTTCGGTCTTTAACCTCTCCTGTATCGTTATACTTCTGAGTTGTTGTTTAAATGCCATATCTAGGGGTGGCCAGATTTTCGTGATATTTCCCTCTCGGTGTAAAAGTATAATTTTATGTCTTATACTTCCAGATAGTATAGGCATTGTATGGGCATCCGTCATCTGAAAAAAATAAAACACACTTTAGTGAAAAGAACCTCAAACCATGAGATTGTAAGATAATGCTTTTTATTCACCAAAATGTCACTATGACAGGAATATTGTTCATTTCTAAAGTGGCTCAAGACTCAAAAAAGTAATATATATATATACAGGGCGTCCCAAAAAAATGTATACACACTTTAAATACTTATAAAGGCAGTGTTTATTAAAATACATTTCATTTTCAAAATGTAATAGAATCTACAGACATTATTTAATTGTTTTGTCAACGCCTGTTTTCAAACTGACGTCCGTTCTGGTCCAGGCACTGCTGATAACGCGAAGCAATGGAATCGCAAACATCACGAAACATTTCGTTTGGTATTTGTGTGCATTCTCGTTCAATGGCTGCTCTCAATTCAGCGACTGTTGCAGGTTTTATAGCGTAGACTTTGTCTTTTAAGTATCCCCATAAAAAAAAAGTCTAGTGGTGTGAGGTCTGGTGAACGCGGAGGGTATTCTACGAAACCCCTTCGTCCAATCCACATCCACATCGTGCCAAGTACCACTCGCAATACTCCACTCTTCGGTCCGGATCTCTTCATTAATAGCATGGACTAATCTTGGAATGTAACTTTTCCATTGACAGCGCTTCAAAATGCGTTGGACAGACGATTCTGAAATTCCTACCTCACGACTCGCTTGCCGCACAGATTTTCTTGGACTTTGGTGATACGTTTCCAGTACTCTTTCTTGCTTTGTGGGGCTTGTCGATGTCCGTGGTCTTCCGGAACGCTTCTTGTGGACATTCTGAACAGTTCCATCGGCTTCAAACTTATCTCTAATTCGAGTGATGGTAAGTCGCGTTGGTGGATCTGTTTGAAACTCCCTCCTAAACTGTCTTTGCACTTCAACTGCGTTTTCACACTTCCAGTAGCATTTTAGAATGAATTTCCTTTGTTCAAAGCTTAGTCTGACTGCCATTATTAATTCTAATGGGTTTAACTTGGAAAGAAAGAAACATCAATTGAGCTATCAGCTGTTAAAGTGTGTGTACATTTTTTTGGGACGCCCTGTATATATATACAGGGGCCCATTTACCCAACAGTGTGGGGCAAGTGGTCCCCGTTTCTCAGAAAATAAATGCTGAATGGCATGGGTTTGCCTACTGGTAACAACTAACAACTATTGTTCCAAAACCATAGTCAAAATACAATTTTTCTTTGGAGTTGGTTGGTTTAGGCAGGTTTGTGACTATATTTTTTTTTACACTTGTGGTAAAACCTCCTGGCGCCTCATAATGTCTGCGAAGGTATTTTATGTCCCAGGTATCTTTTTCAGGTTCCACTAGATTCAAAAGTTTTCAAACAAAATGAAAATCTCGACCTTTTGATTTGCCCGTGAACTTAACCAGCACAAAGTCTCCTTCCTTCATTTCTGTCTCCTCTTCCACCACTTCTTCCTCGGGAGGGTTGTCCACATCGTCCTCGTCCCCATCCTCAGATGTTGAGGATGCTTCTGAAGGAGACCGGCGACACCCTTTTCGGCTGTGTGCCATTCCAGAGCCTCGAGAGCTGGGTTCTGGTGAAGAACCACGATCTGCTGATGGTAAGTCTTGGAGTGATACGCTTCTCCCTGGCTCCAAAGCTTAACAAAGGGCCTCAACGCCAGCACATCAAAGGCATAGCCATAATCGCCCAGCGTTGCAACATGCTGAGCTATAGTGAGTTGTTCTTGAAGTAATGCAGGCCTTCTGCCTGTAACATTGCTTTCATGGGCACCACTTAAACGATTCCGTGGGATGTTCATCTCCCTGGAAACGCTTTTCCCTGGTCGGCCTTCTCCAATTTGCCTGACTGCCTCTGCAGATTTTCCTCATTGTAATTTGGGGCAGCGGGATGGCCACCAATGGGTTTGTAGTTGCGCACCATCTTCAAAACCTAGTAGTAAGATCTAATAACACGTGCAAATAGGAAAAAAAGGAAATTAGCACTGTTTATTGGTGGAAATTTGACACAATTATTAAAAACAAGACAGGGGACCCAATTACCCCACCCTTGATGGCCCAGTTACCCCATAAAAACATATTGGGGTTTACTTCTGGCGTCATTATAGCTGCTACATTTATACTTCTCCAAATTATACCTTACAATATATAACATCACTGAACAACAGTCTAAATATATTGGTCATTTCCTTCATATCATAATAACTCTTAGTGTTTCACTACTCAGAAAAATAAAAAAAATCGCCTGTTACATGTACAGTACTAATATGTCTACAAAGCTATCAGTCAGTCTTCGAAACACAATGAAGTCACTCTTAATTACATATTTTTTATTGGAAAATGGAATGCACACTTAAAAATTATGAAAAGAAATTTATCATACTTTCAGATAATGATTTTTATCCTTAACCTTGGTAGGGGCCCACTTCCCCCCACTTTACGGTGTATATATATATATATATATATATATATATATATACACACGTGGAATTGAACTCAGAATGGTCCCCTGAGGTTTTTTCATGATACACACAGACCGTGCATGGAACAAAGAAAATTATATCCACTATAGTCCGAATAAGTAATGGTAAATGACAAACACTAGTTTTTCTTTTTTATGATGTTAGCCCCGACGTCGGCAACGGGTCACTCGCAAAGAGGCCCCAAAAACATAGCTTCCCTCACACGAGGAAAATACCGAGCATATTATAAAGAGTGAACCTTGTTCCTATATACATATAAGCGGGTGGAATAGGTTTCACCCAAAGAACTATAGACCGGTATCACTAATATCACATCTCCCCTAAATATTTGAAAGAGTAGTCAGGAGGAAACTATATGACTTTTTGGAGAAAGAAAAGATTCAATGAGAACCAGCACGGATTCCGATCAGGAAGATTGTGCCCACCACAACTAATAGAGCACTATAACAATATCGTAGACGCGCTTGGGAGCAATGATAACTACGATGTAATGCACACGAATTTTGCTAAAGTATTCAATAAGTGTGATCATGACATACTGTACTGTAATAGCAAATAAAATGAAACATATGGGAATAACAGGCAAAGTAGACAAATGGATCTACAGCTTCCTCAGGGAACGACAGCAAGCCGTAAAAATCCAAGGCATATTATCATCAGAATCTGAAGTACGCAGCTCAATTCCACAAAGAACAGTATTAGCCCCACTCCTATTCATTATCATGCTGACAGATATAGACAATGAAGTAGACGACAACAGTATAATAACATCCTTTGCTGACGATATAAAGATCAGCAGAAAAATCGGCAATGCAGAAGAGGTGAAAGCCCTACAGAGGGACACAAAGAGAATATACAAATGGTCAGAAGACAATAACATGAATTTTAATACCGAGAAATTTCATCTCTTGAAATATGGAAGAAATGAAGAATTTAAATAGACAACATACTAATGCCCCAGTTAGACAGGAAATTCAGAGAAGCACGAAAGCAAAAGATTCAGGGGTAATAATGGCCGATGATGCAAAATTTGAAACATAGAATCAGATAGCGATAAACAAAGCAAAAAGAGTTACGGGACAGCTACTGAGAACCTTCAGAAGAAGGGACAAGAAAGTAATGATTTCCCTGTTGAAAACACTGCATACCAAAACTTGAATACTGCTCAGCCTTGAAGTCCCCATACAAAAAGAAATTAATAAACTAGAGGAAGTCCAGAGGAATTTCACAGCCAAGACTGATAGCTGCGAAGAACTTGGGAAAGATTACGTAAGTTAAATATATATTCCCTGCAAAGAAGAAGAGAGAGATATACCATAATTTACATATGGAAAGTTATCGAAAAACTGGTACCAAACCAGAAACTTAACCCAATTACCATCCAAACAACACTGGAAAATAGAGAAGGTAGAATGTGTAGTGTTTCCAAACTAACGGTCCAACAAAGACACCCTTAACACAAGGAAAATAGCTTGGTTGTCAGGGGGCCTAAGACTTTTGAACCAGCTTCCAAAGCACCCCAGGAACATCACAGAGGTCAAAATTGAAATCTTCAAAAGAGACTAGATGCCTGGCTCAGGACAGTACCAGATGAGCTGAGTGTGCTTGGCTATGTGCGATGGAGAAAGCAAGAAAGCAACTCGCTTCTCCCT
>JAJOZX010006240.1:47500-147500 GCA_023014485.1 Bathynomus jamesi | reverse complement strand
ATTTCGTCAAGAGTAAATTTCATCGACACTCATAAAGTAATGTAATTTAACGTAAAACGTCGATGAGACGTCGTTACCCCGTCGATGATAAGGTGGAAAAGGGAAACGTATCTTGGCGAAGTGGTAGATAAGAGCATTGGAAAAACCGTTCCGTCGATAAAAGATTAAAGTATTTTTTTGACATTTGTTGCACTTCATTTCATATTATTTTAATTTTTTTTTTATTTCTTCGCAAATTTTCGTGAGTGTTAATTAAAAGAATTGATTGGTTCATTTGTTTAGCGGCTAAACGAGTCATTCGCTGACACATTGAAGAGGGCTTTCGCGTTTCTGCCAAAACGTGGATGGAGACCGTTAATTTTTTTATGGGTTATGTTTCCTTGGATGCGCGTCTCCTCCCGAATATCGTTGGGTAGGACTCGTTACCTACTTTGGCTCGGATTATTATTATTATTATTATTATTATTATTATAGGTTAGTCTGAGACCCTTTGGAGCGGCGGCGGCGGCGGCGGGTATCTTATACAGGCTTTAACACTTCCTCTTCGTATAGGCCTAAGCTCGGCTCTAGTAATTGTATACAGCTTTTTGAACCTTACAAAAGAATTCAACCCTTTAAAGGAGGATTTGCTTTTGGGGATCTTTTTATGAAGGAGGGAGGGACGGGATAGGGAGTATCGGAAAGAAGCGGGGAAAGTCAGAAAGGGAGGTACTTCTTCTTCCTTTGAAAAAAACTTATTTGAAATTTTAAGGAGGGATGATAGAGGTAAGGGAAAAATGTAAGTAAAGGGAATAATTGATGCGGTTGCGGGTAATCGAAATAGAAGATGAATACTTCCTCACGCGCAGTACATAGGATATAAATGAAGCTATGCTCGGCGGCTGACCATTATTAATACAATATCCATACGGAGTTTTTAAAGATTCCTTATCGAGGAATACCTTCCCCAGGATTACGAGGAATAGCTGAGGATTTTTTCGAGCACTGCATTTGAATAGCTTACTTTTAAAGTAAAATTAAAGTTTCAAACGGGGAATAGTCGTGGCAGGAAGGAAGAAAAGCTTTTCCAATGACGGGATGGCTGTGATCCTTCGCTGAGAGAGAGAGAGAGAGAGAGAGAGAG
Source organism: Bathynomus jamesi (assembly GCA_023014485.1). Lineage (NCBI taxonomy): Eukaryota > Metazoa > Arthropoda > Malacostraca > Isopoda > Cirolanidae > Bathynomus > Bathynomus jamesi. The sequence continues at coordinate 146,377 of JAJOZX010006240.1, read as the reverse complement.
AGAGAGAGAGAGAGAGAGAGAGAGAGAGATATACGCTCTCGGTGCATGACGAGGAAGCGACCGTTCTATTAATGGGCGGCGACGGACGCGTGCCAGACAACCGTGGCACTCAGCCGTAGTGCCAACGAAATTGGGGAAAGGTGGGGGGTAAGTTGTAAAAATGGGGTCTGGGAGAAGGAAGTGCATGGGAAGAGAGAGAGAGAGGGGGGGGGAGTAAAACGATATAAAGGAAATATTGAAAGAAGGCAACCAAAAAAAGACCTGAGCGGGTCGTCTGCTTGAATGGAGAGAGAGAGAGAGAGAACTCTTGAAATACAATTATTGCTCTGGATTCTGCGTCCAGGAAACAGATACATTTTCTTTTAAAAAGTTCGTTAATTTGTATATTTTCGTCTCTTGCTTACGATAAAGTTCGTAGTCGGAGGAGAGAAGCTCGGTTTCTCTCCTTTTTATACCTGTAGAGGCTCATAATTAGCTTTTCGTGCAGCTCATTCATATGGAACATCGAGCTTGAAAATGCGTGATTTGGCATAATATAAAATTATCCTCCCCTCCCAACATTCGACCCCTGGGTAGCCTAGTGGTTAAGACGCTGGGCTTCTGCTGGTGGGGCGTGGTTCGGATTCCACGTTAAACTGTAGGTCTAAGGTGGAGTGACAAGCTTGACCTTCGGCAGAATGAACAATTCGGACGGAAGCTAAACCAAGGTTAAGCAAGTACCGTTGAAGTAGGTGAGGGCGCTGACAACTAGGCTACGACAGAATAAAAGTTAATAGAACCTGGCGCATATTTTATTCCCCGATGGAACAGTGTTTTCGCGCCAGTGTTTTATTATTTATCCCAACATTCGAGCTAATGAGAGCATCTCATTCAAATCTGTAGTGTAATACTGGGCGTCTCGTATATGGAATATCAAGCATGGACAACGCATGAATTTTTAGGGGTTTTATACGTAAAACACCTGCAGATGCTAGTGTTGGGTGTTCCGAAAGTCTATGAAATATGCGCGAAGTTTTATTAACTTTAATCTTATCTTAGCCTAGTGGTTAACACACACACCTTCTCAAGAGGTGCTGGGTTCGAATCCTGTTAGGGTAATTTTGCTGCTTATAATAATGATTGCAGACAGTGATGCCATTAATAATGACAGTACTGGATCGTGTTTCGCGGATGACACAAAGATATGAAATGAAATATCAAATGGAGGTGACAGAAAAATTACAAAATGACATTGAAATATTGTTCAAATATTGTTCAAATTGGTGGAAGATGATAACATGCAGTTTAACGAAGATAAATTCCAGCTTATAAAGATAAGGTAACAACAAGGAGCTACAGAATAAAGGGTACAAAACACTCAAAGGCAAAAATATAATAACAAACCTACGAGTCAGGGATTCCTTGAATGTAAAATTCAGGGAACCCTATAACCTTGAAATTACAACAGCTAGAAAAATAATGGGAATTATCTGGAAGAGCTTCCACAACAGAAAAGCAAATATCATGCAAAAATTGTGGAAGAGTGTAGTTGTACACAACCTCAACAATTTCAAGAACTAGCTGGGCAGGTTCTTGTGCAAAGTCCCTGCTTAGCCATGCGTGACTGGATACGAGGGCATTAGTAGAGCAGAAACCATTTTTCTCCTCCACCAGATCCCGCAAATGAGGCAGGATGCTGCACAGGGGTCGACCGCAGGTCGATCTTGAACAGTCGTTTGAAATCATCACAAGATATACGAGGGCCACTCAATATATTTTGCCCCCACCTTTTTTTTTTTCTTTCCAAGTTTTCTTGTAAGTTCCAGAAATTTTGTACACAAGTAGTTACATACCTTTTTAAGAAGTTTTTATTTTTCCACGTGGTCTCCATCCCTTTCTACGGCTTTCCTCCACCTCGAAACAAGGGTCTTTATGCCTTGCTGGTAAAAGTCCGCTGGGTTCCGCTGGAGCCACCTCTTAACCTCCTCAACAACCTCATCGTCACTCTGAAACTTTCTTCCACGAATAGCATCCTTCATTGGCCCAAACAAATGGAAGTCTGAAGGTGGCAGATCCAGGCTGTATGGAGGGTGGGGTAACGCAGTGAAGCGCATTTTTGTGATGGCCTCTCTTATTTGCAAACTGTTGTATGGTCTTGCGTTATCGTGCAAAAGAAGGACGTCCAGTTTTCTCTCCGGTCGAACTCGCTTTATACGTCTCTGGAGTCTCTGTAGGGTAGCAATATATGCCTCCGAGTTGATTGTTTGTCCTTTCTTCATAATGTCCACCAGAATCACCCCTTTCATGTCACAGAAGATGGTGGCAATAACCTTTCCTGCAGAGGGAGCCATTTTGAAATTTTTTTTTGCGTGGGGAGTCTGCGTGATGCCATTCCATGAATTGGCGTTTTGTTTCAAGTTTAAAGTGGTGTACCCAAGTCTCATTCCAGTTACAATTCGTGAAAGGAAGTCATCCCCTTCTGTCTCGTATCGAACCAAGACTCGGAAGCAATTTCTTTTCTTTGAGTTTTGTGATCTTCAGTCAGTTCGCGAGGAACAAACCGTGAACACACTTTTGAGTATCCCAGTTGCTGAATTATCGTATTCACACTTCCTTCACTAATTCCTAGCTCCAGTGATAGCTCCTTGTATGTGACGCGCCGATTTGATCGAATGATGCTGTTAGCACGTTGCACAGTGTGAGATATCACAGCCGATGCCGGGCGACCACTGCGTGGCTCATCATCGAGGCTGGCTCTCCCTCTCTCCGATGATCTCGTACGTTTAGACCAGCGTCCAACTGTGCTTCGATCAACAACAGCATCTCTGTAAACGTTTGTAGACGTTTGTGAATATTTCCAACTGTTTCCTTCTCTGCGGTTAAGAACTGGATAACAGCTCTCTGTTTACGACGCACATCACTGTCAGACGCCATTTTCGAAACTGCGTTAACCATCGGTTTTATACAAGGGCGTTTAAAAGCGGTTTTATACAAGGAGGGGAGGTTCAAACTGGAAAAATCTGGTTATGTGAAGCGCAGAAAGTTCAAACTTACTGTCCAAAAGACACTTCAGCCCAATGGCCTATTATTTAGCTGAGAAAAAAGGTTGGGTCAAAATATATTGAGTGCCCCTAGTATATATCAGGTCATCCCATAAGTAATGTGTGTTTTTTACGATAGTTTAAGTTTAAACTAGTCCTACTCGGTTTAAGCATAAGTTTTCCGAAGGTTATATCTAAGAGGAGATCTATCGTGTTTCGCTACATACTTTACGGACGTTGACCAGTGAAGACGTGTCTTTTGCTTTATGTGAACCCCTCATAAACATGGCGGTATCAGAAGAGCATATCAGGCATATAATGCTTTACGAGTTCAAAAAAGGGAATAGTGCTACTGAAGCAACGCGAAATATTCAGGACGTTTATGGCAACGATATTCTGCATGTGAGGAAATGTCAAAGATGGTTTCAAAGGTTTAGGAATAGTGACCGCTGTTTGACAGATGCAGCTCGCTCTGGACACCCTGCTGAGTTTGATGATGACCTGCTGTTAGCCGCACTTGAAGAAGAATGTTCCAACAACTGTCGAAGAATTGGCCCAGAAACTCGATTCATCCCCGTCCACCATCCATCGACATTTGCAACAACTCGGGAAAGCGCCTAAGTTAGGAAAATGGGTGCCACATGAATTGTCGGTCGACAATCTGAGGGTGCGGGTAAACATTAGCACAGCTCTTCATTCCCGTGAACTCCAAGATCCGTTTTTGCACCGTTTAGTGACTGGTGATGAAAAGTGGATACTGTACCAGAATGTTAAGCGCCGTCGACAGTGGGTTTGTGCCGGAGAACCAGCGACACCACAGCCAAAACTAAATCTTCACCCTCGGAAGGTATTGCTTAGTGTTTGGTGGGATAAAGGTGGTGTAATGCACTTTGAAACCTTACCACACTACCAAACAATCACCGCTCAAGTCTACTGTCAACAACTGGATCGATTGAACACTGCACTAAAAGAAAAGAGACCTTCTTTGGTTAATCGGAAAGGAATCGTGTTCCACCACGACAACGCACGTCCTCATACCTTTCGGATCACTTCTGCAAAAATTGAGGAGCTTGGGTGGGAAAAACTTCCACATCCTCCATATTTTCCAGACGTTGCGCCTTCAGATTATCATCTCTTCAGGAGTCTGCAAAACTATCTTGACGAGAAACAGTATACTTCTTTAGATGATCTGCACACCAGTCTTTGTACGTTTTTTGCCTCAAAACCGCCTGAATTTTATAAACATGGCATTGAAAAGCTTGTAGGACGTTGGCAGAGTGTCATTGATTCCGATGGAAAATATATATATACTAGATTAAAAAGTTTCAGTTGAGTTTTTTTTTGTCATTCAAATTCCGATCTAAAGAACGACATTACTTATGGGATGTATTCGTACATAAAAATATTTGTTATATTTGTCTTTATCTTTTGTATCATGCATAGGACAGTTATGAAAAGTTTACCGTTCATGTAGAAAAATTGAACATAAAAAAAATTAGTTTAACTCCAACATATAATGAAAGACAAGAATTTGAGGAAAATTAAAAAAAAGTGCTAAAATCAAAAGTTTTCGTACATTTATTTACAGAATTACATAATACTTTGTTAAATTCTTCAAGCCTAAGGTGGACACACATTTTTACCAGTAGTTGGCTGTTTATTGATCAGAGACTGTTGACAATTCTGAATCCAAGAATTTTCTCTGTGAATCTTCATGGCAGACGGATGACTGTACAAACCATTAGTAACCAATGGGCCGTCATGGTAAAGAGCTGTCTACAGATTTCAAGAGAGCTATTATTGCTGCACACGAGTCTGCAAAATTGAATTATTCGGAAACATCGAGCAACTATTTGGCGAAAATTAAATACCGGTACTGCATTCGAGCAAAAAAACATCCTTCCTACGGTTAAACGTGGTGGTGGTGGTTTGCTTCTTTGGGGATGCTTTATTGGTTCTGAACCAGGAAAGTTTGTCGTCATCACTGGAATCTTGAATTCGAAGAAATATCAGGAAATTTTAGAAAATGTATTGCCTTCAGATTAGGAGTTGCGAATGGTTCGCAGTTGGCTACTGGAGCAAGATAATGATCCGAAACATAAAGTAAGAGCACCATAAAATGACTTTAACAAAAGAATTTCAAGCTTTTGGAGTGGTCCAGTCAAAGTTTAGATCTCAATTTAATTGAGAATTTATGGTTTGATTTGAAATAAACTGTCCACAAGAGAAACCCTTTGAATCTGAATGAATTGCAAAAATTTTCTTTAGAAGAATGGGATAAAATTTCTAGCGAGAGATGTCAAGACTTTGTAGAAAAATGCCCAAAACAAATCACTGAAGTCATTCAAGCGAAAGTTGGACACAAAATATTAAGTAATTTTGTAAGTAAATGTACGAAAACTTTTGCATTTTAAATTTTTTTTCCCTCAAACACTCTGATGTTTTTACATTATATGTCAGAGTTGAACTCGTTTAATTTATTTGTTAAAATTTTGCACATGAACTGTAAACTTTTCATAACTGTCCTATGCATGGTACAAAAGATAAGGAAGAATACGACTGAAATATTTCTCTGTACGAATACTTATGAGTACCACTGTATATACAGTATATCGTATTTTATGAGTTTGATCGACGGTACAGGATTGACCTGCGGTCAATCCCTCTGCGGCATCCCGCCTCATTTGCAGGATTTGAAATAATTGGTGGAGAAAAAAAAATATATATATATATATACACACACACACACGAGGTGCGATCCAAAAGTTCCCAGACTGTACCGACAAAAAAATGTAGGCTTACCTTAGGTTCTAATTACTACTGTCCCCTTCGAAGTAGTCCCCTTGGGAGTTGATACAGCGGGCCCAGCGATTTTCCCACTGCTGGAAGCACCTCTGGAACTCCATTTTGGGGATGTTATTCAGCACCTCGTGCGATTCCGCCTGAATCTCCTCGATGTCGTCAAATCGTCGCCCCTTCAGCCGGATCTTCATCTTGGAGAACAGGAAGAAGTTACAGGGGGCTAGGTCGGGGGAGTAGGGCGGGTGGGGGACCACTGCCATGTTGTTTTTGGCCAAAAACTGCTGCACAGACAGCGAATTTGGCAGCGATCCGCCTCATGTTGAGTTTCTCCGTGAGAGTGCGTTGGCATGAACCAAACGATAGGCCAACGATGCTGCAGGTGTCGTTAATCGTTCGCCGACGGTCCTCGTGGATGGCCTGACGCACTTTTTCAACATTTTCGTCGGTTCTGTTGGTTGGGAGCCGACCAGAACGTCCGGAATCATCAACTAACGTTTGCCCACGTTTGAACCGCGAAAGCCACTCGAAAGTCTGGCTTCTGCCCATAGCGTCATCACCAAATGCTTGTTTAAGCATTTCGTGGGTCTCCGACGCGGTTTTGCCGAGTTTGAAGCAAAACTTGATGCACACGCGCTGCTCCTTCAAGTCTGCCATTTCTCTTCTCGCAAAAATCGCATAAAACCACTAACACTAACGCACAAAAACGCTCGTGAAAAAAAAAAACGCGTCCGTGTATCACCGTGTCACTCGGCACACTGCTTCATGATAAAGCTGTTTAGCGCTATCTAGCGGCCCAAGTCCGTACTACGGCCTGCTAGTGCTCCACGGTGGCAGTGGCAGTGGCAGTCCGGGAACTTTTGGATCGCACTTCGTGTGTATATATATATATATATTATTTTACTCACGCTGTTATTCGTGATTCACTGAGCCATGAATCGAGTTAACCGTGATTTCGTAATTGTGACCACTGTGCTCTATCCGTGATAATGACAGTTAATCGTGACTTGGCGTGGTGTTTACAGCCATGGTTTCCCTCCCGCCACCCACCATAACGAGCTTCAGTCAGTGTCTTTCCACGCAACCAAAGGCAATTAATATTAGCAGGACTGTTAGCGGAGGGAAGGGTTACAATCTTCGGAAACGGATGATCACGTCTTGTGGTGAGTACAAACTAATTAATTGTATATTATACTATAGTAGAATAATACCGTGTGTGGTGGAGCACGAGGTCGGAGGCCAGTCAGTGGTGGAAGGCAGCAGCGACGGCACCAACCGGTGGAGTATAGGTACTGAGATAACCGTGAAATAGGATTATTCGTGATCGTGGACCGCCCCTCAATCACGAATAACTGAGTAGGTACAGTACATGTATGTACTATACATGACAAGTATTTTCTGTCGACAAAAAGTCTTGTTTAAAAATGTCGCTGTCGCTTTTTGTATTTTTCATTTAGTGTGTGTGTGTGTGAGTTTGTGAGATGGTGTATTGCTGCTGTATGTGGGATTATTCGGCGCCTTACGGCTGCCCTCAGACGTGACCTGGTGAGAGAATGGCGAAATTTTGCTCCTGTTATCAGACAAGTTTTCGAGTGGGGCTTTTTCCCCCTTTTTCTTTTCTCGCTTTTCGTTTTGTTTATTCCTTTTTTATTGTTATTTATTCGCGTTGTTGTTGTTGTTGTTGTTGTTGTTTCCATTTTATTTCTTATATTATATTGTTGCATCGTCTTTTTGTCTTACTTTCCCGTCACGTTTTCTTCCTACGTATATAGGCTATATACCTTGGCAAACCTTGGTTTTTGCTTCGGCCTGAATTGTTCATTCTTACGAAGTTCATGCTTGTTACTCCACCTTAGACCTACAGCTTAACGTTGAATCCGAACCACAACCCACCACGTATGGTCAGAAATTACAAATTCCTCGCCTAGACTCGATCTCCTACCCTTGGTAGGTTTGGTTTAGCTTCCGCCCGAATTATTCACTCTGAATATATATATATATAATATGTTAAACACAGACCGTGCATGGAACAAGAAACTCTTGTGGGAAAATTAAATCCACTATAGTCCGAATAAGTAATGGTAAATGACAAATACCACGTCGGGCTAGCATCATGAAAAAGAAAAACTATGGTATTTGTCATTTACCATTACTTATTCGGACTATAGTGGATTTAATTTTCCCACAAGAGTTCCTTGTTCCATGCACGGTCTGTGTTTAACATATAAGTTTCTCAGGGGACCATTCTGAGTGTGTATATATATATATATATATATATATATATATATATATATATATATATATATATATATATATATATATATATATATTCAGGATAACTTAAAAGAAACCATTTTGGTAAAAGTTTAACCTTAAAGTGAGCTTATGTTTACATTTTTATTTTATTTTCTGGAAGGAAAACTTTTTAAAATGTTACAATTAGTTTTTGAAAATTTTCTCAATTTTCTTTTTTCTCTCAAGAAAATGGCTAATAAAGAAACCATTTTTATTTATTTTATATTTTTATTACTATTTTTTACGAGGTTTATTAATTTTTCTCTATGGACTTCGGTGCATTATTATTATATATATATATATATATAGAGAGAGAGAGAGAGAGAGAGAGAGAGAGAGAGAGAGAGAGAGAGAGAGAGAGAGAGAGAGAGAGAGAGAGAGAGAGTTACAAGGAGTTACAAGGAAAAGAAGTACCTCAAAAGGCCTTGCGGCCCATACCGAGGAGGTACCAATGGCAACGGGTGCCAGGGAAAATTTTGTCTTTCAACTATGCTAGCAGTAGTAGAAAACTGGATAGAAAAGTAGAAGGCTCTCTCCCCACCCTCCGCTCCCTCCCTGCCAGAGGCAGGTACGGAAAAAGGTTGAAAAAAATACCTTGACCCTGGAAAAGTAGCCAAGGAAATTTTACAGGAAAGTGGAGAATATATAAATAGCTCTATATTTAGCTTGCTCACAGAGACACCGAGCAAGCGAACTCCTGCAGAGTTTTCTGAGGTTTTAATCTTAAACTATGAGTGTGTTCTGTACTTTGTCTAGCCTATTTTTAAACAGATTTACACTTTGACTGGAAACATCCTCTGAGGGAAGTTGGTTCCAGATATCAACTATTTTACAGGAAAAGAAATTTCCGCAGACTGAGGTCCTAAATGTCTTTACACACTCAAATAGTGTGCAAGATTTCGTCTAACCTTTTCTTGAACTGATCCACAGAGGAACTGTTCACAACTTCCGAAGGTAACCTGTTCCATGTGTCACAGATCTTATACGTAACGTAATTCCCACACACACTAGTCCTAAACCGTTTCAAATCCAACTTCCAACCATTGTTGCGAGTTGGGTTATCATTTAAACTAAACATACTTCTAAAATCGACATCGTTGAACCCTCGTAAGAGCTTGAAAACCTCGATCAGTTGACCGCGCAGCCTCCGAGTTTCAAGCGAAAACAAGTTCAGGGCGCGTAACCGTCGATTGTAGCCCATATGCCTAACGGAAGGGATCAACTTTGTGGCCCTCGCCTGCACTCGCTCCAGCCTCTCAATATCTTTCCTGAGGGTGGGCGACCAGAACTGCACAGCATACTCCAGGTACGGCCGAACAAGGGAATTGTACAGTGAGAGCACAATCTCCTTGTTCCGAAACTGAAATTGCCTCCTGATATAACCCAATAGTTTTCTGGCTTTCTTTTCCACCTCTACACACTGTTTCGTAAACTTAAGGTCGCTGCTAATTAGCACACCCAAGTCCTTTTCTAAATCAGTCACCTCGATATTACTGCCCAACATCGAGTAGTCCGACTTGGGATTGGCGTAGCCAATGTGCATCACTTTGCATTTACCCAAGTTAAACGGCATTTGCCATTTTTTCGGACCACTCTCCTATCCTACCTAGGTCCGCACGCAGTTCCTCGATCGCTTCGGGGGGGAGGGAGAGAGAGAGAGAGAGAGAGGAGAGCGAAGAGGAGAGAGAGAGAGAGAGAGAGAGAGAGAGAGGAGAGAGAAGAGAGAGAGAGAGAGAAGGAGAGAGAGAGAGAGAGAGAGAGAGAGAGAGAAGAGAGAGAGAGGAGAGAGAGAGAGAGAGAGAGAGAGAGAGAGAGGAAAAAGTAAATAGACAGTTTTTTCCAAAAAAATGTATATTATAAATGTTAAAAATAATAATTAATTTAAACAATATATTTAGAATAGTGTTTTTTCTCTTGTCTTTATTTATTCATAAATTTATTATTTATTGATTTCTATAATGAAATAAAATATTTTTGGGAAAAACAAAGGTGTCTACTTTTGCCAACCATCTGTGTGTGTGTGTGTGTGCATTCCAACATCTCAGAATCACAAAAAGCTGTGCCCGTTGATCCGTTGGTCCGCCAAACCCCACTTAAACTTGTCCACACCTGGAATTAGGTTCACTGATTCATTTGACCTTGCTGTGCGTGATTCGAACAGTCACCGTCCATGTATATGCTGTCGTGTGGCACTCCTGCATGGCACTCTAGAGTTACATTTTATGCCGTTACCGCCCATTTCCTGGCTCTCTATATCGGTAGTGGAATGTAGGGACTCGAACCCGTGATGTCACTCGTTATATGGCTAATTAGGGATTAAGTCTCCTATTTATGACGGTACGACGTCGTGCTACCTCAGGCTACGTTATGCCCCACATGACAGTATCGCCTCCGTTTGAGCAGCGAGGTTAAGTGACGTTACGTCTGCACCGTAGTCGGAAGGCGGTGAGCGTGTTTTGTTCAGGATTCTTTTGTAGCATATAATCTATTCTATAGCTATATCTGATTATCTATTATAATATTATTATTATTATTATTATTATATATTATTATTATATCTAACTAGTAGATTTCAGCCTGTAAAACGTACACGCTTGCTGTATTTAATAATGAAATTATAATTATTTATGAAAAATGTGTATACAGTATATTTGTAAATAAACAAATTGTTGTGTTCTCTCCGTCATATGACCTTTGCCGTTACGAAGAAAGATAAAAACTATATATATTATATATATATATATTATATATATATATATATATATATATATATATATTATGAATTTCAAATAACACGTGAAATGAATGAATGATGCAAAACTCACAAGGAAAAAGAAAGATGATTCCAAGTCCTTCGTGTATTCAGAAGTACACCTCGTCGTCTCGCTCTTCTCCCTTCATTCCCTGACGAGGTGTACTTCTGAATACACGAAAGGCCTTGGAATCTTTTTCTTTTCTTTGTGGGTTTACATATATATATATATATATATATATATATATATATATATATATTATATATATATATATACAGGGTGTCCCGTAAGTCTGGACCCATAGGGATTTATAATATATATTTTTATTATGTTATTATTATTATTTTATTATTATTATTTTTTTAATATTTTTTATTATGATTTTTATTTGTGGGGCCACTTGAAAGCCAAAGTGTACGAGGTCAAACTTCAGAACATTTTCCACCTAAAGCACGCATTGTGGAGGGTGTCAAGAAATTTCTGCGACTGTGATTCAGAAAGTGCTGTCGCAGTGGAGATTGCGTCTTCAACTATGTGTGCGACACAACGGCGGACACTTTGAACAGATATGTAATAAATTTTTGGACTATTTTGTAATTTTATTATTTTTCCCTATGGGTCAGGACTTACGGGACACCCTGTATGTATATATATATATATATATAATATATATATATATATATATATATATAAGGAGTTGGATGCCTGGGTTCCCCAAGGCCTAATTGTATGTCATTACCACGAAGGGGCAGAACTACTACTACGACGTAGAAACAAGGTTTAAATGAAGAGTTTCGAGGTTGATTGGAATTTCCTGCGCGTTGTCGTCGATTTGTAGTTGTGAGGAGGCGAGGTGGATAATAAGTTTTTTGGTTAATAAGGATTATTGCGAAGCGCCTATCCGTCCACGATGCCCACCCAGTCATTCAGCATGCATGATTGACGTTATAATAATAATAGTAATAATAGTGTTGATGAATCATCACCATTAGTCTTTTGTAGACGTCGTATTGTGTCACGATTTTGAGAAAAATTGAGGGTGAGACGTCGTATTTGTTGAACGTTTGAAAACACAACATTTGCATTCCTTCATACTGCCCACATTCGGCCCAACTTTTCATCATTTAAATCTCGTTAATAGCGAAACCCGCAGCGCTGAATACTAAGAGCGAAAAGTATCCCTCGTATGTAATCTTTAAAAGTGAAGTGAGGCGTCTTACTCGAAACGGCAAGTTCGGAATAGGCGTTGCAGGAAGTGCTCCTAATTTCCACCTCTTCTCAAGGAGAGAGAGAGAGAGAGAGAGAGAGAGAGAGAGAGAGAGAGAGAGAGAGAGAGAGAGAGAGAGAGAGAGAGAGAGAGAGAGAGGTTAGGTTAGGTTAGGTTAGGTTACAAAGATGGTTTAAAAGGGGAGGCAGATTTAGTGGTTCTGAATGACGGGGTGGGGGGAGATTAGAATCGTGCGAAGGGGTAGAGTGGGGGGAGGAGTGGTTATGGAGTCTTAAAATCTCAACGGTCGCGGGCATCTTTTCTTTGTGATTCGCTCCCGTTCTATGGTTTAATGGGTTCCGGGTGATGGTATGGGTCGGATAGGGCCCTTTCCTCATAATAATAAGGGGAGTGTGTGTGTGTGTGTGTGTGTGTGTGTACGCGCGCGCGCTTCAATGAATGATCCTTTAAAGAATTAAATAACATTTTTTATGGCTTATGAAGACCATTTTCTTCTCGTTTTACTTTTTTTTTCTTATTCCTCGACGCGTATTGAATTTCCTGTTTTAGGCTTTGTAAATATTTTACTATTTTAGTGTTGTTAGTCTCTCTCTCTCTCTCTCGTCTCTCTCTCTCTCTCATATTCCTCGCCAGAAGGAGGTTTTCTCTACTCGCGTGGTGGCACAACACCGCGAAGTATGAACAACTCAATATATCACTTGCCGCATAAACACCTTTCACGGCGGGAGGACCCAAGTTGAATGCTCGCGACAGTCAAAGAGATGGCAGGCACATACGCATGACCAGACATTCAGTTACAGAAAACGCGCTCAGACAATCGCTTACTTTGTTAATAGACTAGATAAGTATTTTACAGAAATGTATAATATTATCTGGGTAATTCCTATGCTTTATCTAGGTAATTCGTATGCGAAGGACGCAATATGTGATAAATCTTCGGTACGGTGGCTTTGGCAGGGTACGGAGAAATTTATGATGAAATGATGACTTCTTGTACATAATAAATAAATAAAAATTCCTTCGGAAAATGCACGGTGTAGATTAGATTAGTAGCTTAGTCCTCATGATATCCTTTATTTTTTGCTGTTTTCTAATGCGTAACTGAGTACACGAGATAAGTATACCTATGGTGTGAATGAACTCTGAAGCTATTATTTTCATTATACTTTTTCCTACTTTCCTATAAATCTTCTTTCACCACTATTTTCTGTCAGTAGTGGCTGCGGAGGAGGGAGAGAACGTTGTGTTCTATACTTTACTATTATTACTATTCCTCTGTGAAAACTTCACGCGTCCACAAGTGTAAGCATGGTATAAGTTTTCAGCGTTCTTTTTTTTTTCATTGCTATTTCTAAGTTTTCTACTTCCTTCTTGGGCTAGCCTAGAGTGGATCTTAGGGTCTTTGGTTACATTGTAACCCTTCACGGCGGAAGACCCAAGTTGAAAGGGGACATTCAGAGAATTGGCAGACGCATACACATAACAGGTATCCAATTACAGAAAACACGCTTACACACTTGCCTGCCTTGTTAATATGTTTAAGAATAGAGTAGAAAAATGTGTAAAAATACAAACTTCCTAATGAACGAAAAGAAATTGCATAGCATGGATAAGGTGAGGTAAAGTTGCGTTTCTGCCTTTACGATTTCTTTTTTCTCTTCCTTCTCTCGGTGGTTGGATGTACGTGACGGGTGAGGGCATGGTGTGGAAAATATGATTTCTGTTCTTAATTTCTTTTTCCACCACTTTCCCGCAGAAGCATTTCGTCACTTTGCCAGCGTGATGGTTTGCGGATACATGGGTGTACGCATGGAGAGTTTAACCTTTACCTCTCTTAATCCTTTTGGGGCTCCACTGAAGTGGGTCATGGCCCCCATGGGGTCCTTGTTGGACCGATACCTCGGTAAATAGAGTTGCAAATATTTTGCATAAAATCAAAACCATACGTTCGAGGTGTTTGTGACGATACCAAGTAGTCAATATAAGATCAGCACAAATATATTATTAGTTAGTTTATACACTGGTGTTATCTAATGTACATTTCTGCGTGTGCATAGCGTAACTGTAGAGCTCGCTAATATATTCTTCTCTTTCCCGTAAAATTTCCATGTCTACTTTTCCAGGGTCAAGGTATTTTTTCAACGCCTTTCCGTACCCGTCTTTGGCGGGGACGGTGGGGCGAGAACCTTATGTTTTTCTATCAAGTTTTCTACTACTGCTAGAATAGTTAAAAAATGAACTAGTTTGATAACAGAACATCCCAGAGTGGACCGAAAGGTCTCTCTCTCTCTCTCTCTCTCTCTCTCTCTCTCTCTCTCTCTCTCTCTCTCTCTCTCTCTCTCAGAGAGAGAGAGAGAGAGAGCGAGTTCATTGAAATGGTTGATCCGTTTTCTTGAAAGCTTTTTTGCACTGTTAAAACCGCGGCAATGATCGTGATATGAGGCGAGATTTATTTTTTTCGTTTCTCCCGCGCGTGAGCACATAAATACGTTGAAGACTCCATAAAGGCCCGTATTATAAATATTGTATTAATGGAAATGCGTTTAATGCAAATGTGGAACAAATGGGGATGCCATTACGTATGGTAATTATGGGTTTTTGCGACAACTCGCTCTTTCTCTCTCTACGGAACAAACTCTCTTTCAGTTTACAGTGTTTTCAATGGCGCGCGGAAAAGGATTTTAAATCGTCCTCGGAGAATTTTTTTTCTTTTTTAAGCGTTTATTCGTTTCATACCTCGCCAGAGAGCAAACGGGACATTTATACCCCGCTGTTACTGATTACGAATCTATTGCAAACGCTGTTCGTGATTTTTATTTCATGAAAGGCTCGTATATAGTAGGTCAGGAATATATATATCTCTCTCTCTCTTCTCTCTCTTCTCTCTCTCTCTCTCTCTCTCTCTCTCTCTCTCTCTCTCTCTCGTTTTCTTACTTTCTCTCTCACTTTCTCTTTCCCGGTTACGAACCATGACGCAGCTCATTTCATTGTCAAAGAGTGACGGACGTAGCCCATTATGACCGTACGTGGAGAAGTGAGCAACGGCGCAGGCGTTTTCCTCAGACGCACGGTTGTGCCCTATTTGATGTGACCGCAAAAGAAGCTGCGTCTAAATGTTGGATGTTCAGTGTTGTATTAAAAGTTTTAATGAGCGCACTGCTCTCTCTCTCTCTCTCTCTCTCTCTCTCTCTCTCTCTCTCTCTCTCTCTCTCTCTCTCTCTCTCTCGAAACTCGGAGGCTGCGCGGTCAACTGATCGAGATTTTCAAGTTCTTACGCGGGTTCAACAATGTCGATTTTAGAAGCATGTGTGTGTGTGGGAATTACTTTACCTATAAGATCTGTGACACGTGGAACAGGTTACCTTCAGAAGTTGTGAACAGTTCCTCTGTGGATCACTTCAAGAAAAGGTTAGACCAAATCTTGCACACTATTTGAGGGTGTAGAAAATTTTTCCTGGCACCCGTTGCCATTGGTACCTCCTCGGTATGGGCCGCAAGGCCTTTTGAGGTACTTCTTTTCCTTGTAACTCCTTGTAACACTCAGCAATATCCTTCATGAGTCGAATTCCTGCCACTGAAACAACACACACAGTATATATATATATATATATATATATATATATATATATAATATTATATATGTATATATATATATATATGTGTGTGTGTGTGTGTGTGCAAATGAGTAAAAAAACATTCATAAATGTATTATAATAATTAAACATGTGCTGAAGGTACTTGGCATGGCGTACTTACTTATAATTTACTTAGAATTTCAAAAAATGCATATATATATATATATATATATGGTGATCCGTTTAGGTATATATAAAATAAAAATGATGTGAAATGGAAACAGTAAAATTGTATAGTTTAATATTTGTCAAACAATGCCCACAAAGATGGAAGATTGTGACAAACCAATTAGCCTTCAACATCACTCCACCTTCCGGACACGACAGAGGTCATAATGAGAGGCTAATTCTTACGACCCACCCGCATGTGGTTTAGTGATAGACCCCGTTTCTTCAAATGTGCGGTACCACTGCACTGTGGAGTCGTATTTAGGAGCTTTTCGAACACCATACACACGGGGAAACTCACGCTGTACCGCTGTCACACTTTCAAACTTAGCAAACCAAATGACACACTTCGTCGCACGTTGTTGTGCATTCGCCGCCATCTTCGAAACTGGCGTATGTCTCATAAGTTGACAGCAGATGGCGCTCATACGTCTGGCAGCGGATGGCATAGCCTATTACAGACTCCCACATTTATGACCACACGTGCAACAGATGAGTGCTGTATCACTTCTCGATAGATTCTCACAGCGTTTTTATTTTCATACCCAAACGGATCACCCTGTATATATAAACGGTGAAGGATATAAATTATATACACATTTATCCATTTTTTAATAGTATTCTCTCTACTTCCACTTTGAGTTTATTTTTAAATATTATTATTATTATTATTATATAAACATATTTTGAGATGTATATATTCGGGCTTATTTGTGTGTGTGTGTGTGGTTGGGGGTGGCGGTGTTGAAGGTCCGTTTTGAGTTTGTTTCTTGTTGATAGGGTTGGTTTGAAACGTTGGCTTCGTATTTTCGGGAACGTGTTATCTCGTATCTTAACCACTCTGCAAGTCGTAGCTGGAGTTGGTTTTAATTGAACTCAGTTTTTGTGAACTTTATTTCGGTGTGGAATTAATAATGTTCACTCAAAATTGTTTCGGTGAACCTCCAGTAGAGGTGGAAAGAGTACATCAGTACTCGAGTACGTGTATTTGTTGTACTCGTATTCGTACTCGAGGTAATCTGAAATCGCTGTAATCGTACTCGTACTCGACCAATCAACCTCTCGTGACCAATTATCACGTGCTACTAATTTGTCTATGCTATTCGTTAACTATAGCAACCTATAGCTTCCAGAATGTTCTAGAAAGCCTTCAGCAGACTATAAATGCTTGCGCAGGGCATCGCGGAGGTTAGTATTAGTTAGAGATCTGGTGGTATCTGACGTCATTGTGGAAGGTTGCCCATATAATATATATACATCTGAGTTTTACGAGGTATGTCTTTATATTTTTATTTTTTATTTATTTTTTACGAGAGAGCCGAGTTATTTTGATGGAATATAAAACATCTTACAAAAGATGTTGAATAAAGCATTACGTAATTGACATTACTTATAACTTTACAAGTACATGTGATATACAGGGTGTTTCATAACATGTGGGACACTTTCAGGATGGATTCAGGACCCGAAAACAATGAAAAAAGTTTATATAAACATATGCCCGAAATTGCTTTGTTTCCGAGTTACAGCCCGTTTTGTGTTCCAGCAATTCTTTCCGCAAACTGTTTACAAACACTGCTTGCCGACAATGTTTGTGAGTGTGTACGAGACTTATTTCATGTATGGCCTTGCCGATTGTAATGTTTCGTACACACTATGACATGTTTCAATATCGTTGAGTGCAGAGCCATCAGTCTGTCAGAGGTGCATCGCGGTGTTTCACTGTTCGTATTCGTAACTTCGTACCGTGAATAAGTGCAGTCCAGTGAAAAAAAAGAACTTAAAAGTTTTTGTGCTATTCATTGATAGTGTGCATTTGAAGTGAGAATGGAGGCTTATTCAAACAGAGAAATGGTAGACATGCATCTCACGTATGGACTTGCCGAGTGTAATGTGGCCTGGTCGCAGCAAGACGTCTGTATGCGGAAAGGTTTCCGAATCGCCGTCTGCCAGATAAGAAGAACTTTCAGAGAATAGACGACCGTCTTGGTGATACAGAATCATTCAACAAGCGAGTTTCAGGTGGTGGTAGACCAATCAGCGCCAGAACTGTTGAGTTGGAGGAGCGGGTCCTGAATCGCGTGGAGGAACATCCTGGTGTCAGCAGCAGAGGGTGTAAGATACACAACTGTGTGGAGAATTTTACGGGAACAACAACTTTACCCATACCACATTCAGAAAGTACAAGGCTCTACTAAAGCTGATTTCCCACCACGAGAGGCTTTTTGCACTTGATTCCTTCAACAGTGTGCTCGCGATCCTCTTTTTCTATCCTCCGTGTTGTTTTCTGATGAGGCTGCCTTCACAAGAAATGGCGTGATCAATTTTCACAACACACATCACTGGGCCGAAGAGAATCCGCATGCTATCATCCAGTCAAGGCACAACAACAATTTAGTATCAATGTATGGGCAGGACTTATAGCCGACAACTTAATCGGTCCTTTTGTTTTGCCTGGAAGATTAACAGGAGAATCCTGTTCCAATTTTTTAAGGAATGATTTAAGCGATTTACTAGATGAAGTTCCTCTTGGTGTCCGACATCGTATGTGGTTTATGTATGACGGCGCTCCGCCACATTTTAGTCGAGTAGCCAGAGACCATTTGGATGACCATTTCCCTGATAAATGGATAGGCCGTGGAGGACCCATTGCGTGGCCTGCTCGCTCCCCGGACCTGAATCCACTCGATTTTTACCTGTGGGGTCATCTGAAATCCATCGTTTACGTGACACCCATTGAGAACGTTGAAATGCTTTGCCAACGTGTAAAACAATGATGCCATAAAATCCGAGCGATACCTGGAATGTTTGAATGCGTCAGGCAGTCTATGACGAGGCGTGTTCAGGCGTGTATTCAAACGCAAGGTGGTCATTTTGAGCACTTCCTTTAAAGATAAGGCGGATACTTGCTGTAACTCAGAAACAAAGCGATTTCGGGCATATGTTTATATAAATTTTTTTAATTGTTTTCAGATCCTGAATCCATCCTGAAAGTGCGTCCCACATGTTATGAAACACCCTGTATATATATATGATATATATATTATGCAACAATAAAGCAAATAAATTAAGTTCCTTTCGTGTCCATACTTTTCATTTTCTATTGTAATGTGATCATATTGTCTCATAACGCTGGTATGCATCAATTTTGCTGTCAAGGGTTTTGTAAGTGATTCTTATAGTGTTTTTCCTGCTGATTTCGAATCTGCAATCCGTTTTTCTCAATCAGCTCAGGTTATCCGGCTATGGCCTCATAAGTAAAATAGAATTTTTCGTGATTTTGTCAAAGCGGAATTGGAACAGTAACATCTATCATCACTTGTTTCACTTGTATAATATCTTTTTCGACTTTTCAGGCATATAGATAAAATATTTCATAATGAATAGAGCGTGTGAAAATGATCCCAATAGATTCTGCTACATATGTGGGACGGTTACCATGCCAAATAACCAGTCCCAAATCACTAAATTTGTGAAGACAATGTATAGAGCATACTTTGGAATTAAGCTAGGGGACCAGGACAAAAATTTCGCCCCTCATATGTGCTGCAAGACGTGCATTGAAAATTTGAGAAGATGGAGCAAAGGCAGAGCGAAATCTTTGCCTTTTGGGATTCCCATGATTTGGAGAGAAGGAAAGGATCACGTGACAGATTGCTATTTCTGAATGACAAACCTCCAAGGTGGGCTTATAAATTTATTTTTCTTAAATATTTTGAAATCCTCGTATGAAACTTGACATAATATTCACCATAATGTAATATTCACCATATATAGCATAATATTCACCATAATGTAATATTCACCATATATAGCATAATATTCACCATAATGGTAATCATACATTTACATATACATATTTTATAGAAAATACATTTACACATACATATTGTTATACAAGTTACATTTACATATACAATGATTGTATATTTTCTTTCTTTTTCATTCATATTGTCCCCGAAGGGACAATATGAATGAAAAAGAAAGAAAATATACAGACTCCATCGACCTATTTCATATCTTACAGACCGCAGCCTTCCCTCACGAGCCGCCACTGTCTGAATGCTTCTTCTATTTCATATGCAAGTTTTATATCCATGTTTCTGTGTTTCTATTTTCAGGAGTTAACAAGAAGAATAAACACATTGTTGTATACCCTGACATTCCTTCTGCTATGAGACCTGTACCCCATGGTCCTGGAATTCCAATACCCTGGACTTCGATGATTCTGATGATGAATCAATGACCAATGACCAGTCCCAGTCGTATAGTATACCTCAAAATACCGCTTCAAATGAGCCGAGGCCTCTCAACCAGGCCAAACTTAATGATCTTACCATGGATTTAGGACTTTCCAAATTAGCTGCCGAGATCTTGGGCTCACGACTTCGAGAGGACAACTTGCTGGCTCCGGGAACAACATTCTCCTGGTATAGGAAACGAGAGGAAGAATTCCGCAAGTTTTTTGCAGTGCACGAAAATACCTCTTCCTTAGTGTACTGCTGCAATGTTGAGGGGCTAATCGAATCCTTGGGCCTGCCATATAACGCATCAGAATGGAGGCTATTTATAGACTCGTCTAAACGAAGTTTGAAAGCAGTACTAAACAACATTGGGAATAGGGTTGCATCAGTCCCTGTAGCACATTCCATACAACTTACTGAGAGCTACGATAACATGAAAATTTTACTGGATGCTCTCGTATACGACCAACATAACTGGATGATCTGTGGAGATTTGAAGGTAATACTAATATCATAAGTAAACTATTGCTATTGACTGTTGTTTTTCCAAAGGTTATTTGAGAGCGTATAAGAACACTTAACTTCCCCACAGAAGTGATACAGTCCAATGCATAGCTTTTTTTATCTGATAGAACAAATTCTCTAAATTCTTTAAATATTTTCATTTTTTTTCAGATTGTGGCATTTGTATTGGGAATGCAAAGGGGATACACGAAATACCCATGTTTCCTCTGCAAATGGGATAGCCGAGCGGATGAGAAGCACTATGCACAGCGTGAATGGGCATCCAGAGAGAATTTTGAACCTGGGTCGCATAATGTCGTTTCAGTGCCCCTTGTACCACCAACAAAAAATTTGCTCCCACCACTTCATATTAAGCTGGGCTTGATGAAAAATTTCATCAAATCAATGAATAAGGAGGGTTCAGCATTCCGATATCTCGAGAGTAAATTTCCTCATATATCTGATGCTAAACTAAATGCTGGGGTTTTTGATGGTCCTCAAATTCGAACTTTGATCAAGGATACTCAGTTCGAAAACGCAATGACTCCAACTGAGAAGAATGCCTGGCAGGCATTCAAATCAGTTGTCACTGATTTTCTTGGCAAGCGTAGAAGTCCAGAATACGAGTCCGTTGTCGAAAACTTGATGGAAGCTTTCAAAGCTCATGGGTCGCGCATGTCCATAAAAATGCACTTTTTGTGGTCCCACTTGGACTATTTTCCTGAAAATTGCGGGATTATAGTGAGGAACAGGGTGAACGATTTCACCAAGATATCAAAATAATGGAAGAGAGGTACCAGGGAAACTGGGATATCAATATGCTGGCGGACTATTGCTGGTGTTTGAAGCGAGACGTGCCCGAAGAAAAACACAGACGGAAGCCAAAAAAACTTCATTCCTTCCTCAATAAACTTTTTTCCATATTCATTGTATGAATAAAAGTATTTATTCACACAATGTTTTCATTTTTCACGAGTGTTCTTATAATATTACTCGTATCTACAGTGTTTAAGCTAAAAAAATCAATAAATTTGGGGATAAAATTGGACTTATAATAAATGGCCAATAGAGAAAAAACCTGACCTGATTGAGGAAAACCAATGTCATTTTCGAATTCAGCATGGTCGAATTATATAATATGAGTTGAAAAAACCCTCACAGCAGACAAAAAATTTTATGCATACCAGTGTAATAAATAAGCTTTACTCATGCAAGCACCAGGTAAAGCACTGAAAAACGTTGTACTCGTACCCAAGGTAATTTGAAATCGCTGTAAACGTACTCGTACTCGAGGGAATCTGAAGTCGCTGTAATCGTACTCGAGGAAATCTGAAGTCGCTGTAATCATACTCATACTCGTACTCGCTTACTCTAAAAAGTCTGTACTCGTACTCCTACTACTCCAGTTACAAAATTTTGGGTCCTTTCCACCTCTATTCCGAAGACCTGAATGCTGTACATAATAATTTAAAAGGGAAGTACATACACGCAAACCAACAACGATAGTAGATAGCATTTAATTCTATGAATTGAGACGTGATCACACACGCCTTGAGTTCCGTGCATATATATATATATATATATATATATATATATTGTGTGTGTGTGTGTGTGCTGAATGAGTACTTTGCGGGAGTGTTCACCAGGGAAGACACCCGCGTCAGGCACGAAGGTGCTGGCCTGGATAGTGTTCGGTGTATCGCGACAGTCGTTGCCGATAGAATAGACAAGCTGAGCGCGTTTAAGGCTCCTGGGCCAGACCAGTTCCTCCCCAGAGTGTTGTTGGAAGTGCGCGACCAGATGGCTCCCCACCTGGCTACATTCTTCAACAAATCGTTGGAGACGGGCCAGGTGCCTGGTGACTGGAGGGAAGCTAACGTGACCCCTATCTTTAAGAAAGGAGGTCACGAAAGTCCATAGAACTATCGTCCCATTAGTCTCACTTCGGTTGTAGGTAAATTATTTGAGGGGATAATAGCGGATAGGATCGTTGACCATTTGGATTCCTACAAGCTGCTTGGAGTCTCCCAACATGGGTTTAGACGGCATAGGTCGTGTCTCACCAACTTGCTCGAGTTTTTCCACGTCATGTGGAGTGAATATGATAAGAGTAGGGCGATTGATATACTTTATCTTGACTTTCAGAAAGCCTTTGACAAGGTACCTCACCGCCGGCCAATGGCCAAAGTGCGCGCGCTGGATATCGGTGGGGAAGTAGGTAGGTGGATTGAAAACTGGCTGAAGAATAGGCGGCAGAAGGTTGTAATTAACAGAGCTGGGCACTTGCGGCATATTTTGCGGTACTGCGGTACTACCGCAAACCGCATACCGGTGCCGCATAACGCAGTACCGCAAAGGATCGCTGAAAGTACCGCAGTACCGCTACCGTATTCAAATTTCCGCGTACCGGTTTGGTACCGGTTTGGTAGTGCGGTGGTACCGCAGTACCGCAAAATATGCCGCAAGTGCCCAGCTCTGGTAATTAAAAGGGGCTAGCTCCGGTTGGGATATGACGCTGGCATCGTCAGTAGGATCGCCAAATTCGCTGATGACACCAAGCTTGGGCCAATGTTGGGACGCCCGAGGCGATCGAGCAACTGCGTGCGGACCTACGTAGGATAGGAGAGTGGTCCGAAAAATGGCAAATGCCGTTCAACTTGGGTAAATGCAAGGTGATACACATTGGCTACGCCAATCCCAAGTCGGACTACTCTATGTTGGGGAGTAATATCGAGGCCATTGATTTGGAAAAGGACTTGAGTGTGCTAATTAGCAGCGACCTTAAGTTTACCAAACAGTGCGTAGAGGTGGAAAAGAAAGCCCAGAAGCTGTTGGGTTTATGAAGAGGTTTAATTTAAATGATAACTCGCAACAATGGTTGGAAGTTGGATTTGAAACGGTTTAGCACTAGTGTGTGTGTGTGAATACTTTACCTATAAGATCTGTGACACATGGAACAGGCTATCTTCAGAAGTTATGAACAGTTCCTCTGTGGATCACTTCAAGAAAAGGTTAGACCGAATCTTGCACACTATTTGAGGGTGTAGGAATTTTTCCTACCTCCTCGGTATGGGCTGCAAGGCTCTCTCTCTCTCTCTCTCTCTCTCTCTCTCTCTCTCTCTCTCTCTCTCTCTCTCTCTCTCTCTCTCTCTCTCTCTCTCTCTCTCTCTCTCTCTCTCTCTCTCTCTCTCTCTCTCTCTCTCTCTCTCTCTCTCTCTCTCTCTCTCTCTCTCTCTCACCAACTTGCTCGAGTTTTTCCACGTCATGTTGAGTGAGTACGATAAGAGTAGGGCGATTGATATACTTTATCTCGACTTTCAGAAAGCCTTTGATAAGGTACCTCACCGCCGGCTAATGGCGAAAGTGCGCGCGCTGGGTATCGGTGGGGAAATAGGTAGGTGGATTGAAAACTGGCTAAGGAATAGGCGGCAGAGGGTGGTAATTAAAGGGGATAGTTCGGGTTGGGCCTCGGTCACTAGTGGGGTTCCTCAGGGTTCCGTTTTGGGGCCACTGTTGTTTACCATTTACATAAATGATATCGACGGTGGCATCGTCAGTCGGATCGCCAAATTCGCTGATGACACCAAGCTTGGGGCCAATGTTGGGACGCCCGAAGCGATCGAGGAACTGCGTGCGGACCTAGGTAGGATAGGAGAGTGGTCCGAAAAATGGCAAATGCCGTTTAACTTGGGAAAATGCAAAGTGATGCACATTGGCTACGCCAATCCCAAGTCGGACTACTCGATGTTGGGCAGTAATATCGAGGTGACTGATTTAGAAAAGGACTTGGGTGTGCTAATTAGCAGCGACCTTAAGTTTACGAAACAGTGTGTAGAGATGGAAAAGAAAGCCCAGAAACTATTGGGTTATATCAGGAGGCAATTTCAGTTTCGGAACAGGAGATTGTGCTCTCACTGTACAATTCCCTTGTTCGGCCGTACCTGGAGTATGCTGTGCAGTTCTGGTCGCCCACCCTCAGGAAAGATATTGAGAGGCTGGAGCGAGTGCAGGCGAGGGCCACAAAGTTGATCCCTTCCGTTAGGCATATGGGCTACAATCGACGGTTACGCGCCCTGAACTTGTTTTCGCTTGAAACTCGGAGGCTGCGCGGTCAACTGATCGAGGTTTTCAAGCTCTTACGAGGGTTCAACGATGTCGATTTTAGAAGTATGTTTAGTTTAAATGATAACCCAACTCGCAACAATGGTTGGAAGTTGGATTTGAAACGGTTTAGGACTAGTGTGTGTGGGAATTACGTTACGTATAAGATCTGTGACACATGGAACAGGTTACCTTCGGAAGTTGTGAACAGTTCCTCTGTGGATCAGTTCAAGAAAAGGTTAGACGAAATCTTGCACACTATTTGAGTGTGTAAAGACATTTAGGACCTCAGTCTGCGGAAATTTCTTTTCCTGTAAAATAGTTGATATCTGGAACCAACTTCCCTCAGAGGATGTTTCCAGTCAAAGTGAAAATCTGTTTAAAAATAGGCTAGACAAAGTACAGAACACACTCATAGTTTAAGATTAAAACCTCAGAAAACTCTGCAGGAGTTCGCTTGCTCGGTGTCTCTGTGAGCAAGCTAAATATAGAGCTATTTATACATTCTCCACTTTCCTGTAAAATTTCCTTGGCTACTTTTCCAGGGTCAAGGTATTTTCTTCAACCTTTTTCCGTACCTGCCTCTGGCAGGGAGGGAGCGGAGGGTGGGGAGAGAGCCTTCTACTTTTCTATCCAGTTTTCTACTACTGCTAGCATAGTTTGAAAGACAAAATTTTCCCTGGCACCCGTTGCCATTGGTACCTCCTCGGTATGGGCCGCAAGGCCTTTTGAGGTACTTCTTTTCCTTGTAACTCCTTGTAACTCTCTCTCTCTCTCTCTCTCTCTCTCTCTCTCTCTCTCTCTCTCTCTCTCTCTCGCTGATGACACCAAGCTTGGGGCCAATGTTGGGACGCCCGAAGCGATCGAGGAACTGCGTGCGGACCTAGGTAGGATAGGAGAATGGTCCGAAAAATGGCAAATGCCGTTTAACTTGGGTAAATGCAAAGTGATGCACATTGGCTACGCCAATCCCAAGTCGGACTACTCGATGTTGGGCAGTAATATCGAGGTGACTGATTTAGAAAAGGACTTGGGTGTGCTAATTAGCAGCGACCTTAAGTTTACGAAACAGTGTGTAGAGGTGGAAAAGAAAGCCCAGAAACTATTGGGTTATATCAGGAGGCAATTTCAGTTTCGGAACAAGGAGATTGTGCTCTCACTGTACAATTCCCTTGTTCGGCCGTACCTGGAGTATGCTGTGCAGTTCTGGTCGCCCACCCTCAGGAAAGATATTGAGAGGCTGGAGCGAGTGCAGGCGAGGGCCACAAAGTTGATCCCTTCCGTTAGGCATATGGGCTACAATCGACGGTTACGCGCCCTGAACTTGTTTTCGCTTGAAACTCGGAGGCTGCGCGGTCAACTGATCGAGGTTTTCAAGCTCTTACGAGGGTTCAACGATGTCGATTTTAGAAGTATGTTTAGTTTAAATGATAACCCAACTCGCAACAATGGTTGGAAGTTGGATTTGAAACGGTTTAGGACTAGTGTGTGTGGGAATTACGTTACGTATAAGATCTGTGACACATGGAACAGGTTACCTTCGGAAGTTGTGAACAGTTCCTCTGTGGATCAGTTCAAGAAAAGGTTAGACGAAATCTTGCACACTATTTGAGTGTGTAAAGACATTTAGGACCTCAGTCTGCGGAAATTTCTTTTCCTGTAAAATAGTTGATATCTGGAACCAACTTCCCTCAGAGGATGTTTCCAGTCAAAGTGTAAATCTGTTTAAAAATAGGCTAGACAAAGTACAGAACACACTCATAGTTTAAGATTAAAACCTCAGAAAACTCTGCAGGAGTTCGCTTGCTCAGTGTCTCTGTGAGCAAGCTAAATATAGAGCTATTTATATATTCTCCACTTTCCTGTAAAATTTCCTTGGCTACTTTTCCAGGGTCAAGGTATTTTCTTCAACCTTTTTCCGTACCTGCCTCTGGCAGGGAGGGTGGGGAGAGAGCCTTCTACTTTTCTATCCAGTTTTCTACTACTGCTAGCATAGTTTGAAAGACAAAATTTTCCCTGGCACCCGTTGCCATTGGTACCTCCTCAGTATGGGCCGCAAGGCCTTTTGAGGTACTTCTTTTCCTTGTAACTCCTTGTAACTCTCTCTCTCTCTCTCTCTCTCTCTCTCTCTCTCATATATATATATATATAATTATTATATATAAAACGCTGCACGAATACGCACAGTATCAATTAATTTGCATTGGTTAACAGTTATTATTATTAAAATTGACAAAGGAATTGTTGCGTCGCCAGTACCACTAAACAAACGTTATAATAGTCTCACTTTCCCCTCAAAATCCCTCTGTCCGCACTCCTTGAACCGTCGAAGAATAAATTAAGTTAAAAACAGAAACTATATTCAACAGTATAATAAACGAGAGTAAAAAATAAATTATTAATGGTTAAAAACAAAATCCGTTGAAATTAATGGATTATATATATATATATCAGTGATGTAGGTCTCGAGATCGGTCTCGATCTCGATCTCGGTTTCCGCTATTTAGATCTCGGTCTCGACAGACGCGGTCTCGGTTTTTCTTCCCGAGACCTTTCGAGACCTCTCGAGACCGTAATGAAAAATATCGGTATATTTTTTATCATTAAAATTCATTATAGATCTCTGGGCTGAGTGGATGTTGAATTAATGTCATATATATATATATATATATATATATATATATATATATATATATATATATATATATATATATTTAGACCTTATGCTAATTGCCATGCCTCTGTTTATAGTACCGATATGTCAATTTATTTTTCATAGAAATGGTGTTGGAAAAATGCTATACAGGAAACTCAAGCACGGAGAATGAGCAGATACAGAGAGACAGCGCTCATTCTCACAGCAGCGATGACGAAATGAAACAGAGTCAAACCAAAGTTCCGAGACTAATGGCAAAATATCAAAGCTATCGGTCCAAGCAGAAGAACGTTGAAACTGGGAAGATTTTGAACCGCAGGGAACAGTTGCGGCGGTACCTCTTCGAGATCGATGAATCTCATATTTTAGACAACTGCTCTCCAATAAAGTTTTGGCACCAGAAAAGGGATAAATTCCCATCACTGGCCAATATTGCCATGACTGTTTTAACAGTGCCTGCCTCTAGTGCCCCAATTGAGCGTGTATTTAGCCATGGAGGCATAATAATGCCTAATGTCTAATTTCCATAGTAGTGTAAAACAAATTGAAAAGGCATGAGCTTGGTCTCGATCTCGATCTCGGTCTCGAATTTTAAGGGTCTCGATCTCGGAAGGTAGATCTCGATCTCGAACCTTTGATCTCGGTCTCGATCTTGGTCTCACAGGATCAGGTCTCAGTCTCGGTCTCAGTCTCGGTCTCAGTCTCGGACTTGGTGGTCTCGACTACATCACTGATATATATACTATAACCTTTAACTTTTGCTTAACCTTTTGGTTAGCTTCCGCCGGAATTGTTCAATCTGACGAAGGTCAAGCTTTTCACTCCACCTGAGACCTACAGCTTAACGTGGAATCCGAACCACGCCCCCCAGCAGCCCAGCATCTTAACCACTAGGCCACCCAGGGTACCCATTTATCTATCAACCACTTTCTTTATTGTGTGGAAGGATGAACAGCTGGGTTTTGCTGCGGGCCGGCTGCCGTCACCGGGTCTGGATCCCGGAGCCGATGGACTCGTAGTTAGCAACGCTAACCACTACACCACCGAGGCGCACACATATATATATATATATATATATATATATATATATATATATATATATATCGAGAGAGGAGGAGGAGGTAGGGTGTGAATTTAAAAGGATCGTCTGGACCCCACTCTCCGTCTCGTTGCGGCTTCTTTTTAAAGGAAAAACAGTGAGCCGAAG
Source organism: Bathynomus jamesi (assembly GCA_023014485.1). Taxonomy (NCBI): domain Eukaryota; kingdom Metazoa; phylum Arthropoda; class Malacostraca; order Isopoda; family Cirolanidae; genus Bathynomus; species Bathynomus jamesi. The sequence continues at coordinate 117,767 of JAJOZX010006240.1, read as the reverse complement.
TTCTTTCAACCTTTAAAGGCATAAAAACGAGAAAAGGAAGAGAGAAATTCCCTTTTTTAACGTTAAAAAGGAGTCGAACCCGGTATCTAATTTGGTCTCTCTCGCTCTCTTTCTCTCTACGTGTTTCTTCCATGGGTATTAAAAGAGGTTAGCTACAATGTTGTTGTTGACTTAGTAACCGTATTCAAACAATCAATCGAGTTAGGGAAAGTTCCAACCGACTAGAAGTTAGCAAATGTAACACCAATCTTTGAAAAGGGTGATAGGGAAAATCCTTGTAATTACCCCCCGATCAGTTCAACATCAGTTGTCGGCAAACTGTTGGAATCCATCATTACAAAACGTATTATCACCTTGAATCTAACAATCTAATTTTTTATTCTCAATATGGATTTAGGCGACATAGATCCTGTCTGACAAACCTGTTAGAGTTTTTCCATAATATGCATACACTATACGATGCAAGTAAGGCAATAGATATAGTGTATCTCGACTTTCAAAAAACCTTTGACAAAGTCTGCATACACTATACGATGCAAGTAAGGCAATAGATATAGTGTATCTCGACTTTCAAAAAACCTTTGACAAAGTCTGCATACACTATACGATGCAAGTAAGGCAATAGATATAGTGTATCTCGACTTTCAAAAAACCTTTGACAAAGTCACTCACGCGAGATCGATGGCTAAAATCAGAGGACTAGGAATCACTGGGCTCGTTTCCAACTGGATTGAGGATTGGTTACAAGATAGAAAGCAGAGAGTGATAATAAATGGAGTGGCTTCGGAGTGGGCACCCGTCACCAGTGGTGTCCCACAGGGTTCCGTTCTGGGTCCTTTACTTTTTGTCATTTATGTTAATGATATAGACGTCGGGCTTCTAAGTACAATCTCCAAATTTGCAGACGATACGAAATTAGGAAGTAGTGTAGGTACTGAGGAGGGCGTAAGAACGCTCCAGAATGATTTTGACATGTTGGGCGAATGGTCTGCTACTTGGCAGATGCCATTCAACTTGGACAAATGTAAGGTAATGCACATAGGTTATAAAAACCCGAAGACCGATTACTCTCTCTTGGGAAGAAACTTGACTGAGACCAATCTAGAGAAAGACTTAGGAGTCTATATCACCGATGACCTGAAACCATCGAAGCACTGTGCAGAAGTCGAAAAGAGGGTCTTAAAAATATTAGGTTATATTAAAAGAAAGTTCCAGTTTCGGAACAAGGATACTGTAATGTCTCTCTATAATTCACTAGTCAGACCTCAACTGAAATACTGTGTGCAGTTTTGGTCTCCATCCCTCAGTAAGGATATAGAAAGGTTAGAAAGGGTATAAGCAAGGGCTATAAAACTGATCCCTTCAATGAGAATGCAAAACTACCAACTGAGATTGGAGCGCCTAAATCTGTTTACCTTAGAGACGAGGAGGTTGCGCGGTCAGCTTATTCAAGTCTTCAAGATGCTCAATGGAATAGACAGGGTAGATTACAGAAACTTATTCTCACTTAATGCCAATCCGACAAGAAATAATGGGTTTAAACTGGAACTAAAGACATTTAGGACTTCTGTCTGCGGGAATTTCTTTTCCTATAAAATAGTTAATATCTGGAACCAACTTTACTCAGAGGTATTTTCCAGCCAAAGTGTAAATGTGTTTAAAAATAGGCTAGACAAAGTACTGATTACTCTCATGGTTTAAGACTAAAACAACGTAACTCTGCAGGAGTTGGCTTGCACGGTGTCTCTGTGGGCATGCTAATAATAGAGCTTTTTTATATATTCTCCACTTTCCTGTAAAATTTCCTCTGTTACTTTTTCAGGGTCAAGGTATTTTCTTCAACCTTTTTCCGTACCTGCCTCTGGCAGGGAGGGAGTGGAGGGTCGGGAGAGAGCCTTATACTTTTCTATCCAGTTTTCTACTACTGCTAGAATAGTTGAAAGAAAAATAAACTTGTTTAATAACAGGAACCTCCCAGAGTGGACCGGAAGGTCTTTGAGGCTTCCTCTTCTCCTTGTAACATATATATATATATATATATATATATATATATATATATATATATCAGGTCATCCCATAAGTAATGTCGTTTTTTAGATTGGAATTTGAAGGATAAAAAAAAACTCAACTGAAACTTTTTAATCTAGTATATATTTTCCATCGGAATCAATGACACTCTGCCAACGTCCTACAAGCTTTTCAATGCCATGTTTATAAAATTCAGGCGGTTTTGAGGCAAAAAGCGTACAAAGACTGGTGTGCAGATCAGGGTTGTGGAGTCGGAGTCGTGGAGTCGCACGTTTCAGGGCGGAGTCGGAGTCGGTAAAAAACTTCCGACTCCGACTCCAATTTCTGTGTCCTGTGTCACCCTTAATTTCTAAATCCTAAATACTAACATTTAGGTTATTTAGTTTTATTGGTCAATAAACCTTATTCATTGATAGCCCCTAGATTAAGTTTTTTTAATATTTTTTTTTTACATTTTCAGAATATACAATTAATATTTATTTAAATATAAAATATAAAATTTCACACTTAGTGTGGTGGTGATGAAATGTCTTATTATTATGATAATTATAGAGTGAAACACTAGAGGAGTCGGAGTCGGATTTTTAGATTTTTTACAATGTGTGGAGTCGGAGTCGGAAAATTTTGGACCGACTCCACAACCCTGGTGCAGATCATCTAAAGAAGTATACTGTTTTTCGTCAAGATAGTTTTGCAGACTCCTGAAGAGATGATAATCTGAAGGCGCAAGGTCTGGAGAATATGCAGGATGTGAAAGTTTTTCCCACCCAAGCTCCTCAATTTTTGCAGAAGTGATCCGAGCGGTATGAGGACGTGCGTTGTCGTGGTGGAACACGATTCCTTTCCGATTAACCAAAGAAGGTCTCTTTTCTTTTAGTGCAGTGTTCAATCGATCCAGTTGTTGACAGTAGACTTGAGCGGTGATTGTTTGGTTGTGTGGTAAGGTTTCAAAGTGTATTACACTACCTTTATCCCAGCAAACACTAAGCAACACCTTCCGAGGGTGAAGATTTGGTTTTGGCTGTGGTGTCGCTGGTTCTCTTGCACAAACCCACTGTCGACGGCGCTTAACATTCTGGTACTGTATCCACTTTTCATCACCAGTCACTAAACGGTGCAAAAACGGATCTTGGAGTTCACGGGAATGAAGAGCTGTGCTAATGTTTACCTGCACCCTCAGATTGTCGACCGACAATTCATGTGGCACCCATTTTCCTAACTTAGGCACTTTCCCGAGTTGTTGCAAATGTCGATGGATGGTGGACGGGGATGAATTGAGTTTCTGGCCCAATTCTTCGACAGTTGTTGAACAGTCTTCTTCAAGTGCGGCTAACAGCAGGTCATCATCAAACTCAGCAGGCGTCCAGAGCGTGCTGCATCTGTCAAACAGCAGTCACCATTCCTAAACTTTTGAAACCATCTTTGACATTTCCTCACATGCAGAATATCGTTGCCATAAACTTCCTGAATGTTTCGCGTTGCTTCAGTAGCACTATTCCCTTTTTTGAACTCGTAAAGCATTATATGCCTGATATGCTCTTCTGATACCGCCATGTTTATGAGGGGTTCACATAAAGCAAAAGACACGTCTTCACTGGTCAAGGTCTGTAAAGTATGTAGCGAAACACGATAGATCTCCTCTTAGATATAGCCTTCGAAAAATTTATGTTTAAACTGAGTAGGACTAGTTTAAACTTAATCTAACGTAAAAAACGACATTACTTATGGGATGACCTGATATATATATATATATGATACACACAGACCGTGCATGGAACAAGGAACTCTTCTAGGAAAATTAAATCCACTATAGTCCGAATAAGTAATGGTGAATGACAAATACTATAGTTTTTTCTTTTTCCTGATGCTAGCCCGACGTGGGCAACGGGTCACTCGCAAAGAGGTCCCAAAAATATAGCTTCCCTCACCAGCTATCTGCAAAGCAGACAGGATCCAGCTTTGGGACAGGATCTAGGGTTTAAATCAGCCTAGCACAGCTACATTTAGAACCTCAATATAAGCAAAAGACTCGCTGCCTTCACGTCAGATTGAATATATCAAAAACCTCAGGGAACCATTCTGAGTTCATTCCCATCATGAAACGGACATTTTATGTGCCTTGAAAAGTGGACTCTCAATTCTGCCAGTTGAGGTTTAAGTTTTGTTTTTTGGCTAAAAATATAATAGTTACCCCTTTTTCTTTGATGTATTCAATCTGACGTGAAGGCAGCGAGTCTTTTGCTTATATTGAGGTTCTAAATGTAGCATGGCTAGGCTGCTTTAAACCCTAGATCCATGTCCCAAAGCTGTATCCTGTCTGCTTTGCAGATAGCTGGTGAGGGAAGCTTATGGGACCTCTTTGCGAGTGACCCGTTGCCCACGTCATTCACCATTACTTATTCGGACTATAGTGGATTTAATTTTCCTAGAAGAGTTCCTTGTTCCATGCACGGTCTGTGTGTATCATAAAAAACCTCGGGGAACCATTCTGAGTTCATTCTCATATATATATATATATATATATATATATATATATACAGGGTGTCCCAAAAAAAAACTATATACTCTTTATAGCATCATATATTTTATAATTTAAAAAAAAACCCAAACAATATATTGTTATAGCAATTACCAATGAAAGGTAAATTAGTAATCTAAGTGATCAAAATGTTATAGCGAGTTGTTTGCATATAAAATTTAATTAACTACGCCAAGTGCTCAAAATGTTCTCCGGCGGCATGAATGCACTTTTGAATGCGTCGACTAACTGATTCGCAGACATCGACTAATGTGGATGCTGTCATGGTCCCGCACTTTTCCCTAATTGCATCCTTAAAGTGTTCGAGTGTTGCAGGTCTTGTACCATAAACTGCATCTTTCAGGTAGCCCCACAAGTAAAAATCAAGTGGAGTCAAGTCCGGTGAACGTGGAGGATACTCAACGCTTCCTCTTCGTCCTATCCAACGGTTAGGCAACGTTTCATCGAGGTCCCTTCTGACATCACAATGATAATGAGGGGGGGCTCCATCTTGTTGAAAGTAAAAGTCGTCGTTTCCAAACAACTTCCGAACTGCAGGTATAATTTCTCTCTGCAGCACGTCGAGATATGCGGCACCGGTAACTGTCCCATTGAAGGAAAATGGTCCAACCAAACCCCTGGATGATAAACCACACCATGCTGTTAATCCTGGTAAATTAACATGTTTTCCACATAAACGTGTGGATTATCAAGTGACCAGTACCTGCAGTTGTGTCGATTTACTGTGCCATTCAGCTTGAAGGTAGCTTTATCAGACCACACGATTTTGTTGGCAAACTGTACGTCTTCGGCTTCCATTGACTGAACCCATTCACAAAATTCGAGTCTGCCATCAGGGTCATCTTCAGTCATGGCGTGTAACAGACTTGGAATGTAGCTTTTCCATTTTGCCGACTTTAAAATCCGGTGAACACCTGATTTGCTGATTCCGGTCTCACGGGCGCATTGCCTAACTGATTTCTGTGGTGATCGATTAAATTTTTGCAACACTAAAACGGAGTTTTCATCACTCGCACTTGATTTGCGTCGTCCAGATCTTCGCTTGTGCATATTGTTGGTTTTCGTCGTCGTCGTCGTTGGGCCTAGGCAAGCTACGGCTTGGGACCGTAGCGCATCTATCCGGTATAGGTTAACTTGGATGATGTAGCCATAAGCACTGCCGCTGGTTAAGTGCCAACCAGTGATTATCTCACTAGCCGTATTGAGTCCGTTAGGCGAAACTGCGACAGTACCAAGGATGGAAAATATAACCCTTGGATTTCTATTATTTATTTGCAAAATGGACATGGTATTAGATTAAAATAATTATTTGAATATAAATAATTAACTGACAATTGTGATATATAATTAATTATGTTTACATACAATAAAATAATACAGTATACATAAAATTAGTATTAATGTGGTTTACAATTGAATTATGATGGGTAACTAATTTAAAATGAATTTATAGCTATTCCGAAATTCAAGACGGTAAAATTAACATTTATCTTGAAACTAAAATAAGAGTATTCACTACACCCCCCCACCAGAGAGGAAGTTCAAAGAGTTCCGAACGACACATATTTCCCCTGGACCTTTTTGGTAGCTACATGTACCTCGCTTAAGGTTGATTCCAAAAACGCAGGCTTAAGACGATCGATAGAAACCTTGTCGACCTTGGAACCGCGCTGGATGAGAAATGATTTGCGCGTACGTCGGAGAACTTCATAGGGCCCGTCATATGGACATTGGAGAGGCCGTTTTGGGACAGGTACACGAACGAAAACGTGGGTGCAAGACTGGAGGGCTGGGGAAACAAAGATGTTCTGTTGGCTAGTCAATCGAGGGGGAACAGGCTGAAGGGACTGCATGTGAGAGGAAAGTGTTTGAGCGGATTCCGTAGGATCACATGACTTATCCCCTGCAGTGAAGTAGCCACCTGGTAGCCGCAGTGTTGTTCCATAGACTAGTTCAGCCGCTGTAGTCTTCAGATCACTTAAATGCAGAGCGAATACCAAGCAACACGAGTGGAAGCTTATCCATCCAATGGGAGTCTTCGTGACACATAAGGGATGACTTCAGCTGGCGATGGAAGCGTTCGACGAGGCCGTTAGCTTGCGGATGATACGCACAGGTATGCGCATGTACTGTACCCAACAAGCTGGTAAACTTCTTCCAAAGCGAAGACTCAAATTGGCGACCTTGGTCAGTGATGACTTTTGTCGGCAATCCAAATCTTGATACCCATCCATGAAGAAAGGCTCTTGCAACAGTGTCCGCTTGGATATCAGGAAGTGGGATGGCTTCAGGCCATCTGGAAAAGCGGTCGAGACAGGTGAGCAGATAACGTTGGCCTTGAATCACTGGAAGAGGGCCAACAATGTCTACATGAATTACCTCAAATCGCTGGGATGGGGGCGGAAATGCGTCAAAGGGGGACCTGGTGTGCCTTTGGACTTTGGCACGCTGGCAGGCAAGGCATGTTTTGGTCCAATGTTTGACATCCTTCCGCATCGAGGGCCAAACAAAGCGAGAGGTAACCAGGTGTTGCGAAGCACGGATACCAGGATGGGAGGGCTTATGAAGATCCGTGAAGACTGCTTGTCTGTGACATGGAGGGACATAAGGGCGAATAGCAGCTGTTGATACGTCGCAATAGAGGGGCACAGACAATCCTGGCATACTCATTTTCTTGAGGGAAAGTGAGTGAGTGGAGTCTTCTCTGAGCAGGTCTTGTAGTTCCGTATCCTTATCTTGATCCTGTGCAATAGCATTCCACAGTGTAGAGCTGAGGGTAACAGAAGTAATCTCTATTCTTGAAAGTGCATCCGCTGGAGTGTTCAAGACACCTTTGATGTGGCGGATATCTGTGGTAAATTGCGAGATATAATCGAGTTGCCTGATGACTCTGGGAGAGTGGTTACAGCTGTTTTTATTGAAGACAGTGACCAAAGGTTTGTGGTCGGTAAAAACACAAAACTCTCGGCCTTCAAGGAAATGTTGAAAATGCTTCACGTTTAAGTAAATAGCAAGAAGTTCACGTCCAAAAGCACTATAACGCGTTTGGGCTGGCTGCAGCTTTTTCGAGTAAAACGCGATGGGTGCTTGTTGACCGTTAATGGTTTGTTCCAACACCCCACCGATCGCAACATCTGATGCATCGACCGTCAGAGTTAGGGGGCATCACTGATAGGAAATGACAGAGACAATGCACTATTGATAGCATTTTTGGCATTGTCGAACGCCTGTAAACTATCGCTACACCATACCAATTTCGTTACCTTGCGTTTGTGTGTGATCATAGCGTGTAGAGGAGCAAGAACACTGGCACAGTTTTTAATGAACTTGTGGTAATAATTTACCAAACCTAGAAACCGACGTAACTCACGCTGATTATTTGGCATAGGGTAATTTTTTATCACTTCACACTTGTCCTGAAGGGGGGTAATTCCGTGCTGCGAAATCGTGTGAACAAGAAATTCCAAGGTTGGCTGTGCAAACACACACTTAGATGCATTAATAGTAACACCGTATTGTTCTAAGCGTTGAAAGAGGAGTGAAAGATGTTCCTTATGTTCCTCTTCTGTTGAGCTGGCCACAAGCAAATCATCGATGTAGGCATAAACAAAGTCTAAGCCTCTGGTGACCTCATCTATAAACCTCTGAAAGGTTTGCGCAGCATTCCGTAGCCGAACGGCATCTTCACAAATTCGAATAACCCAAATGGTGTACAAACTGCAGTCTTGGGAATATCCGAAGGCTCTACGGGAATGTGGTGGAAAGCCTTAACGAGGTCTATTTTACTGAAGATAGATTTGCCGTGGAGAAGAGAAGTAAAGTCTTGGACATTTGGTACCGGATATCGGTCCGGGATGGTTGTCGAATTCAAAAACCGGTAATCCCCACATGGTCTCCAGTCTCCTGACTTCTTCTGGACCAAGTGTAGGGGAGGACCAACTGCTTTTGGAAGGTCTTATTATCCCAAGATCTATCATAAGCTGGAATTCCGATTTGGCAGCTTTCAGTTTGTCCGGGGCAAGACGTCTGGGTTTTGCAAACACAGGGGGACCTTTTGTTGTAATGTGATGGGTAATGGTGTGCTTAATGGTATCACCCATCTGCATCGGTTGAAGAATTCCTGGATATCGCTGGAAAAGGCACTGGTACATGGAATTAGGGGGAACGAGGGAAAGTGCAGAGTTCGAGGCGTCCGGAAGGGCAACCTGTTTGGCAAGAACAGAAAGCAGTGTGGCCTGGTCGCATAAGCGTCGCTTGTCAAGATCCACCAGGAGTTTGAAATGCTGGAGGAAGTCAGCGCCGATTATGGGATGCTGCACTTGAGCACAGATGAAAATCCACTTGAAGGATCGGTGAAGGCCCAAGTTTAGTTCACGCGACTGAGTACCGTACGTGGGTATGCGTGAACCGTTAGCAGCGTATAGAGGCGGAGATTCCGAGTGCGTATGACCAGATTTTTGAGGGAATACACTGACTGACGCTCCGGTATCGACCAAGAAATTGACACCAGAGTTCCTGTCCTTTATGAATAACAGGTTGGCAGTGCGAGTACTAGACGCCATTAGGACTCGCTGCTGGGGTTTTCCGACGAAAAATTGCAAGGGGAGATGCACTTCCTAGCCTTCTTTCCAAATTTAGAGTGGTAGAAGCAGATCTTCCCGGAACTCGAACGATGCCTCTTCGTAAATCTTGACCGAGAATGGCTTCTTTGCCGTTGATTTTGTAGCAGAGAACAAACGTGCTTGAGTTGTTGACTTAACTCTTCCACTTTCAACTCCAGTTCCGATTGTGTGCACGTTGTTGACCGGAGCTGTGTCAATCTCCACTACTTTGTCGGCAGTTTCTGCTAGTTTATCAACTGGAGTAGCAGGATCCATAGTGGCCAAGACACGCTGAGCTGATGGAAGAAGTTTCTGCAAGAACAACTGTCTAAAGATGTCCTTATCGAAGGTTTGTGCGCGTTCGCCTTGAGCGCACTGCATAGCCCTCAGCATTTGAGTGGGCTTACGGTCTCCAAGTTCTTCTTTTGAGATTAACTGATGTAGTTTCTCACGCTCGGAGACAGTGGTGCGGCACAGGATGGCAGACTTCAGATTGTTGTATGGGTCCTCACTCGTGGAAGTAGACACGATGACGTCACGGACTTCAGAGATGATGCTCGCTGGTAGAGAGGACAAAACATGATCGTATTTTGTCCTGCTAGCGGTGATCCTTCCCAAGTTGAATTGTGATTCCACTTGGTGGAACCAAATAAATGGATCACCCGGCCAGAAGACGGGGAGCTTTACGCTTAAGTGGGAGATGTCACCAGCGTCGTCAGGCATCTTCTCCTATGCTTGCTGACGTACAAGCAAGACGACAAGTTACCAACGAAGGAGTGGAGGTTGAGACGAGCGCAGGCACAGAGCCGCACGGGCAGGGGTGAGGGGCAGAGGGCACGAGCGACGTTACAGTCTGGTCCTAGTCGCTCGGGTGAAGGGGGTGATGGGCACGAACGACGTTACAGTCTAGTCCTAGTCGTTCGGGTAAAAGGGGGGAATCCAACTCCGGGGTCACCAATTGTTGGTTTTCGTCGTCGTCGTCGTCGTTGGGCCTAGGCAAGCTACGGCTTGGGACCGTAGCGCATCTATCCGGTATAGGTTAACCTGGATGATGTAGCCATAAGCACTGCCGCTGGTTAAGTGCCAACCAGTGATTATCTCACTAGCCGTATTGAGTCCGTTAGGCGAAACTGCGACAGTACCAAGGATGGAAAATATAACCCTTGGATTTCTATTATTTATTTGCAAAATGGACATGGTATTAGACTAAAATAATTATTTGAATATAAATAATTAACTGACAATTGTGATATATAATTAATTATGTTTACATACAATAAAATAATACAGTATACATAAAATTAGTATTAATGTGGTTTACAATTGAATTATGATGGGTAACTAATTTAAAATGAATTTATAGCTATTCCGAAATTCAAGACGGTAAAATTAACATTTATCTTGAAACTAAAATAAGAGTATTCACTACAATATCTTGAGCAGATCCCTCTGCCTCAAACTTGTCACGGATGCTTGTAATGGCGAGACGTGTCGGTGGCTTTGTACTAAATTCCCGGATCCATTGCCGCTGGACTTCGGACACATTCTCAAATTTCCAATACCATTTCAGAACACTTTTTCGTTGCTCCAGTGTCAAACGTTTACGCAACATGGGTTCTTTTGCTGAACTGAATAAAGTTGAATGCTGTAGAGTTTGTATCGTGGAATGAGTGCGTAGGCTAAGTCCGAAGCAAGCTAGTGAGTGACTAGACTACGTTCGGTCCATAGGCTTCGCCATTACAAGGCCTTTGATAAAACAAGGCCAGGCTTAGTCGACGCATTCAAAAGTGCATTCATGCCGCCGGAGAACATTTTGAGCACTTGGCGTAGTTAATTAAATTTTATATGCAAACAACTCGCTATAACATTTTGATCACTTAGATTACTAATTTACCTTTCATTGGCAATTGCTATAACAATATATTGTTTGGGTTTTTTTAAATTATAAAATATATGATGCTATAAAGAGTATATAGTTTTTTGGGGACACCCTGTATATATCAGGGCCGTAGCCATAAATTTCTTCGGAGGGGGTCCATGGTGTAGTGGATAGCATATCTGACCGGCAATCGGATGATCCCGGGTTCGATTCCCGTGTGGTTCCTCATTTTTCATTTGTTCGTTCTCCCTCCTCATTTTGTGCGGAACGCTCTTCTACACAAGCGTCGTTCTTTACATTAATTTTCTCTTCCTTTTTGACATTTCTTGAAGAACATCCTCCGGTTGTATTTCTAATTGGCGGTGAATGCTCATTAAAGCCAAACCATTCAGTCTCTCTTCAGAGGAAGAATTTCTTACGTAGGTTTTAAGTCTTCTTAGCGTTGAAAAGGATCTTTCTGCAGTGGCCGTAGTTACTGGCAGAGTGGCACCTATTTTCAAAAATGCATGAATTGTAGGGAATATTTCTTCATTGCATTCATTTAAAGAAGTAATGAAATCGATGGGCTTTTTCATTTTGGTCTCTCCAAGTTCGTCTCCACATCTTCAGTTCTCCCTCGAACTTTACCGGAACGCTTGCATCGTCAGGCCACCGAAGGGACAAAGTTTCGCAGCAGTTTTTCACTTCCTCATCCGTCAGAGAGATGGATCTCTTCGGCAACAACGAATGCAGTTTTTGTAATAGTTTTATGGTTGAGAAATCTATCATTTAGTTCATTTAATAAAAAGTCTAGGAAAGGCACATACGCACAACGTCTGTAATACTCTTCAACATTCTGTGTAACAAAGTGATCACCTTTCCGTCCGACTGAAGGTGCCATTTGAATTGTTGTACCCAAACTTTTACCCAAGTTTTCGGCTTCACAGAAAACTGCTTTAAATTCGAATCGGCAGAGTCCCTCAGGGCTTGTATTTCATCTTTTAAAACTTCGGCATGGTTCAGGCAAGAAGCAAGATCACATTGTTTAGACTGTAGGAATGTGCAAAGGCCATGCAGTAGTGCAAACACCTGACTAACAATAACCAAGCATATCAAAAATTTGCTGCTCTCAATAGCAGTTAACAATGTGAAAGCCTTCATTGTAGACTCTTTGTCCGTAAAATCCTGAATTCTGTTTAAAGCTTGAGAAATTGGTGCACAAAGTTCCTTCAGTAACAGAATTGAATGTAAATGTTCAACCCACCGAGTCTCACAAAATTTCAGAAGACGGGTTCTTTTGGCACCAGGATACATTTCATTGATGCAACTTTTCAGCACATGACTTCGCTTAGAATGTCTAAAGAAAGCTATTATATCTCTCATTACCGTTAAACTAGCCCTTATTATTGGCACTGAACAAGCATGGGAAAGGGTCAGATTTAGGGCATGGCTAGAGCAATGAACGTAGAGAGCCTGAGGATGCGTTTGTTGTATAATAGCTGCACATCCTTTCAATTGACCACTCATTGACTTAGCCTCATGATATCCTTGCCCTCTCATGTAGTTTACATCCAACCCTAACTCTCTCAGTTCTTTTAATAATGTTTCAGCAAGTGCCCTACCAGAACAGTCATGAATAGGAACAAATTTCAGAAAATCTTCTCGCAGCACATAGTTCTCTACTTTTTAACACGTACCTAACACAAAGAGTATATTGTTCCACTCCACAGATGTCTGAGGTCTCGTCCGCCAGAACCCGAAAATATTTTGAATGACTGATCTGATTCACGATACGAGACAGGATTAGATTACCACAAATATTAATCACTTCATTCTGAATTTGAGGGCTTGTGTAGGTTGTATTTCGACCACATTCGGTGAAATGCTTCTTTAGATTCTCATCTCCACCATCAATCCTAAACCACAGTAAAGCGCGGAAATTTCCATCATTTTGTTGATTTTCTTCCAAAATCCCAGCATCGCTATCACTCCGCAATGCAATTTCTTGTCGGCCACACAAAATAATGGTTTCAATAATTGGCATGAGTTTTTTTCTGTTTTCTGAGGTTTTTTGTCTTTTGGTACAGTCTAAGGTTGTACAGATATCCTTTTTTTTATTTTCAAACACTGACAAACAATTTTGTGCTTTAACACAGCTGTCTTTGTGATAATTGCTAGTTTCGTGCTTGCGGAAATCCTCTTTTGCATATTTCCAACGCATATACGGAGCATTAATTAGTGCATTCAGTCTTATGTGATTTCCTTTACCAACTTCTACATTTTTTGCAAAGACAAAACAGTACTTGCAGAATGCACCTTCACTTGCTCGAGAATATGCAAGCCACTTAAATTCAGTCAGCCACTTCCTTTGAAATTTTAAGTTTCTTTTACCCGGCGGAAAACTATATAATTCTCCGGGTACCCAAAGATTTTTCAGAATATTATATTTTTCCTCGTCTGTACATGATTTTTCGAGGAACGTGCCAATATCCAAAGACATTTGTGACTCGCACACCGAGGAAACTACATTTTCAGTTTTTTTCACTTCTATTTGAAGTTTCACCACTGTCAGAAGGACAGATTAAATCACTGTTTGTTTTCTTTTTTGTTTAGGCTCAAAATAATTTAAAACACTTGCCTGCATCTTGTTGGCCATATTGTAAATAGGTCACAGACTCACAGTACCCACAAAACGTGAAAAACAAAGGAAGTAAACAGCATGACTGACCGTATATTAGGAATTGACATCATGAGTGACGACTGCACATGGCCAATGGGCACATTAATAGAAAATGACGTCATTCGTGACGTAGACAAGATGACCAATTAAAAGCGAGCAAACTTAACCCTTTACTGCCCAAAAGGACAAATTTGTAACCTTTCAAATACACGCATTCATAACTTAACCCTACAAAATATTTGGGCAGTAAAGTGTTAAGAGTCGGAAGCGTAAGTTCATTAATCGACATGAGCTCCTTATAGAGTTCGGTGAGTCGGAAATGTAAATCCATTCCAGAAAATAAGAGCTCCATGAAAGGGGAGTAAGCAGAGAGAAGTATTTTGTCTGAATATATTTCTAGGTTTGGGAAGAATTTCGGGGGGGGGGGATATATCCCCCTATCCCCCCCTGGCTACGGCCCTGATATATATTTAGAGAGAGAGAGAGAGAGAGAGGAGAGAGAGAGAGAGAGAGAGTTACAAGTTACAAGGAAAAGAAGTACCTCAAAAGGCCTTGCGGCCCATACCGAGGAGGTACCAATGGCAACGGGTGCCAGGGAAAATTTTGTGAAAGTTTATTTTTCTTTCAACTATCCTAGCAGTAGTAGAAAACTGGATAGAAAAGTAGAAGGCTCTCTCCCCGACCCTCCGCTCCCTCCCTGCCAGAGGCAGGTACGGAAAAAGGTTGAAGAAAATACCTTGACCCTGGAAAAGTAGCCAAGGAAATTTTACAGGAAAGTGGAGAATATATAAATAGCTCTATATTTAGCTTGCTCACAGAGACCGAGCAAACGAACTCCTGCAGAGTTTTCTGAGGTTTTAATCTTAAACTATGAGTGTGTTCAGTACTTTGTCTAGCCTATTTTTAAACAGATTTACACTTTGACTGGAAACAACCTCTGAGGGAAGTTGATTCCAGATATTAACTATTTTATAGGAAAAGAAATTTCCGCAGACTAAGGTCCTAAATGTCTTTACACACTCAAATAGTGTGCAAGATTTCGTCTAACCTTTTCTTGAACTGATCCACAGAGGAACTGTTCACAACTTCCGAAGGTAACCTGTTCCATGTGTCACAGATCTTATACGTAACGTAATTCCCACACACACTAGTCCTAAACCGTTTCAAATCCAACTTCCAACCATTGTTGCGAGTTGGGTTATCATTTAAAGTAAACATACTTCTAAAATCGACATCGTTGAACCCTCGTAAGAGCTTGAAAACCTCGATCAGTTGACCGCGCAGCCTCCGAGTTTCAAGCGAAAACAAGTTCAGGGCGCGTAACCGTCGATTGTAGCCCATATGCCTAACGGAAGGGATTAACTTTGTGGCCCTCGCCTGCACTCGCTCCAGCCTCTCAATATCTTTCCTGAGGGTGGGCGACCAGAACTGCACAGCATACTCCAGGTACGGCCGAACAAGGGAATTGTACAGTGAGAGCACAATCTCCTTGTTCCGAAACTGAAATTGCCTCCTGATATAACCCAATAGTTTCTGGGCTTTCTTTTCCATCTCTACACACTGTTTCGTAAACTTAAGGTCGCTGCTAATTAGCACACCCAAGTCCTTTTCTAAATCAGTCACCTCGATATTACTGCCCAACATCGAGTAGTCCGACTTGGGATTGGCGTAGCCAATGTGCATCACTTTGCATTTACCCAAGTTAAACGGCATTTGCCATTTTTCGGACCACTCTCCTATCCTACCTAGGTCCGCACGCAGTTCCTCGATCGCTTCGGGCGTCCCAACATTGGCCCCAAGCTTGGTGTCATCAGCGAATTTGGCGATCCGACTGACGATGCCACCGTCGATATCATTTATGTAAATGGTAAACAACAGCGGCCCCAAAACGGAACCCTGAGGAACCCCACTAGTGACCGAGGCCCAACCCGAACTAGCCCCTTTAATTACCACCCTCTGCCGCCTATTCCTCAGCCAGTTTTCAATCCACCTACCTATTTCCCCACCGATACCCAGCGCGCGCACTTTCGCCATTAGCCGGCGGTGAGGTACCTTATCAAAGGCTTTCTGAAAGTCGAGATAAAGTATATCAATCGCCCTACTCTTATCGTACTCACTCAACATGACGTGGAAAAACTCGAGCAAGTTGGTGAGACACGACCTATGCCGTCGAGAGAGAGAGAGAGAGAGAGAGAGAGAGAGAGAGAGTACAAAACTCTTAGTTGAGTAACCCATTTAATAAATATTTAAAAATTATACAGCACTATAAACTAAAAACCTCCCAACCACTAAACAGTGAACATTGTAATGTGTAATATAATTAAAATAAGTAGATGTATCAACAAAAAATACTCCCTAATCAATATGGGCACCTTTTGCTTTAAGAATTGCATCATCTCTTCTATACATTGATTCTATTAGTTTTTTAATTACATTTTTGGATCACTGTTAATCCAATAGATGTGTAACACATTCCAGAGGCGGCAGAGGGTCTCTTCACTATTTACATAGGTTTCAGCTCTCTCGTTTTAAATGTTTCCGTAAGTGTTCTAATGGATTGAGATCTTGGGACTGAGGAGGAAATTTCATAATCTTCAACGCACCATTTTCCTCCTTTGACTTGAGGTAGGTTTGATGCGGCTTGGAAGCGTGTTTAGGCTCATTATCTCGCTGGAAAATGAAGCCATGACCACAACGTCCCAATTCAGAAGGAATGGCATACTTTTGAAGAATTGAGTTGTACCTTTTCTTTTTTTGTCGATATACCAGTGATTCTGCGAAGATCTACTCATGCATAACTGAAGCAGTCCCAGACTCGAAAGTTCCCTTCACCATATTTTATTGTAGGTGCAATACATTGCTGCAACAATTTTCTCACGAGTTCTGCGCCTGCTATAGAGTCTTCTGTGGCTGCCAGGTATTTCAAATTTGAATTCTTCCGTAAATAAGTCATTTTTTCCAATCTTCCAATGTATAATTCTTATATTCTTTAGCCCGTGCTATAGACATTTAACTCTGCTTTCCTTAGAAATGGTTTTCTTGCGGTAACACTTCCAGGAAGGCCTCCGGCAGTGAATTTTCTTTTCACAGTAATTATGCTGATTGGTGTTTCAAGTTCTCTATTCAGTTGAGCCCGTATTTCTCCCGCTGTTGCAGTTTGTTTCGTAGAGATGTTAAAACTACGTCGTGGACTTCGGATGAGGTGGTTATTTTTGGTCTCCCCGTTCTTTTCTTTGTCTTATAGCTTCCAGTAGCTTTGTATCTGTCCAGTGTTCTCCTTGGAGATTTCAATTTGTGCCATAATTTAACGTTGATACTTTCCTTCCTGATGGAGTGCAATTATTTGACCACGAATACCTTCATTAACCTCTTTAATCATGTTTCTATAACTAATAAATATCCAACAATGTACTCTTAATATTGCTGTACTAATTTCTTTTTAATTGTCCCTCTCATTTCTGGAATGTAAATAAAAAGTGATTAATTATCATTAAATGTATAAATTATTGATTTTATTAAGTTTATGTTTCATCTTCAAAAGAATTTACGCAAGACACAGTAATTAGTGACTAATTACAATGTAAGCATGTACTGATTTAACGGAAAACAAAAAGGAAGAAACTAGTGAAATTGGGTGAATTGGCATTTATCGTGTTAAATCAAAACATTAATCTAAAATATCGGCAATAAAGTAATACTTATTGATGAATGGCTATATAAATGTCTTACCATTGTGATACAAAATGTTTTAGGGTTATGGTTTCTAAATAATTAACAATGTTCTGTGAACTCAAACTGTTGGTTAACCTTGGTTTTGCTTTCGTTCGAATTGTTTATTCTGACGAAGGTCAAGTTTATCACTCCACTTCAGACCTACAGTTTAACGTGGAATCCGAACCACGCCCCACCAACAGCCCAGCGTCTTAACCACTAGGTTACCCAGGTTACCCATTTATCTACCAACCAATTTTTATTGTGTGGAAGGATGAACTGCTAGGTTTTGCTGCGTGTCGCCTGCCATCACCAGGTCTCGATCCCGGGGCCGACTCGTAGTCAGCAATGGTAACCACTACACCACCGAGGTGTGTATACACACACACACACACACACACACCTTACCTTACCTTACCTTACCTTACCTTACAAAGGTTTCGCGCGATGATTTCTCATTTCGCGAAGGTCAAGCTTATCGCCCCTCCTCTCGAGTTGGCCTGGTAAAGTAGTGAGTTGGATTCTTGCGCTCCACCTCACATAGCCAGGTACACCCGGCTCATCGGGGATTGTTCTGAGCCAGGCGTCTAGTCTTCTTTTGAAGATTTCCACTGCAACTCCCTTCGTGTTTCTTAGGTCTTTGGGCAACTGATTAGACAGTTTTGGTCCTCTCACTACAAAACTATTTTCCTTCAGGGTTAAGGATGTTCCCTGTCTCGCCTTCAATTTGGGAATACGACAGTCTACGCTTTCTACTTTCCACCGTTGTTTGGGGAGTTATAGGGTTCAGAGTAAGATTGGGGACTAGTTTCTCCATTATTTTCCAAGTGTAAATAATGGTGTATATCTCTCTTCTCCTTTCCAGTGAATATAGGTCTAGTTCGCGTAACCTTTCCCAGTAATTTAGTTCTTTGCACCCCTTGATCTTGGCTGTGAAGCTTCTCTGGATCCCTTCCAGCTGTCTAATGTCTTCTTTTTTATATGGAGATGTTAGGACCGAGCAGTATTCCAATTTGGGTATTATCAGGGTTTTCAGTAGAGGAATCATTACATTCCTATCCCTTCGTTTAAAGGTTCTCAATATCTGACCTGTTATTCTCTTTGCTCTGTTTACTGCTATCTTATTTTGTTTCAAATTTCGCATCATTTGTCATTACAACCCCTAAATCTTTTGCTCTGGAATTTCTCTGTATTTCCTGTCCATTTAGGATATAATATTCCATGGATTTTAGGTCTTCTCTTTTTCCGTACCGTAATAGCTGAAATTTCTCTGTGTTAAACTTCATTTTGTTGTCTTCCGCCCACTTTCAGATTCTGTTTATGTCGGTTTGTAGAGATTCTATGTCTTCTGGGTTTCTTATTTTCTACTGATCTTTGTGTCATCCGCAAAGGATGTTACTGTGCTGTCTCTGGTAACGTCCTCATCTACGTCAGTTAGCATGAGTATGAAGAGTAGTGGAGCTAATACTGTTCCTTGTGGTACTGAGCTGAGGACCTCTGATTCTGATGAAGATATTCCTTGTACTGTAACGATTTGCCGCCGCTCACTAAGAAAATTATTTTTCCATTTCCCTACTTTTCTTGTTATTCCCATATATTTCAGTTTATGTATTATGATTCCGTGGTCACACTTGTCGAACGCTTTAGCAAAGTCCGTGTATAGTACATCATAGTTTTCATTATTTTCAAGTGAATCGATAATGTTGTTGTTGTGTTCCATTAGTTGTGATAGGCATGATCTGCTTGACCGAAACCCGTGTTGGTTATTGAATTTTTTCTGAGTTTCCAAAAAGTCATAGATTTTCTGTCTAACTATTCTTTCAAATATTTTAGTGAGATGGGATGTAAGCGATACTGGCCTTTAGTTTTTGGCCTCGGAACGATCTCCTCCTTTATGTATTGGGACTATGTTCGCGCTCTTCAGGATGCCCGGTATTTCTCCCGTGTCTAGTGATCGTCTCCATATCCAGTATAGGGGCTCAGCGATTGCATTCTTGCAGTTTTTGATCAGTGTGGCATTTCATTTATCCGGTCCTGCCGCTGAGTGTGTTTTTAGTTTCCCTATGGCTTGTGTAATATCATCTGTCGTAAAGTCGAAATCCGTTATACTTTCCCCTTGTGGTTCTTCTTCAAAGAACGCGTTTCTATCGCATATCAATTTGTCAGTTTTTGGGATACTGAAAGATGATTCGTACTCAGGGCCGTAACTAGGGTTTAGAAATTAGTGAGGTCCAGATTTTTTTCGAGCGCGGCGGGACGAGCAAAATTCAGACCAAAATGACATCTACAAACACAACCCAAGCTATACACTAAACACAAAACACAAAACGCTCGACGCTCCCTCTTTTCAAAAGAAAAGCGGTAATATGCGTTTCATACACGGAGAACGGTTCAGTCTCTCTTTTTTTTTTAGGAAATAATTACCGAGGTCCGGACCTCGGTGACCTCATAGGTAGTTACGGCCATGTTCGTACTGAGCTCTTAATATTTCAGATACTTCTGTTAGATCATCAGATAAATCACTGTTCTCATTTTTTAAAGGTCCGATAGTCGCATGGTTTTTCGACTTTCTTTTTGCGAAATTATAGAAGTACTTTGAGTTAGCCTTTATCGCTTCTGTAGCGTTGTCTTCTTTTTCTGTATGCTTCTCAATTAGTTCCTGTATGACGACATCGATACTTTGCAGTTTATCATTTAATATTTTTCTGATGTTGTTATCTTTACAATTACTTAATTTTGTAGTCACTCTTTTTCTAACAATGCCCTCTTTTGTCTTTCGAACCTGCTTCTCTTTCCTCTTTGTTGTATCTTTGGGACATGTTTTTCCACAATTTCTAACGTCTTCTCTAACGTCATTAGCATGTCCTCCGTTGTCTTGGCCTCGAAAATGGTTTTCCAATATATTACTTCCATGCTGGATGTAACATCTTCCCAGTTTATAGCTTTGGAGTGTAAATTAAAAATTTCGAATTTGCTTCTTTCTGTTGTGCGTGTTCTTTCCTTTCCCGTTGCCTTTATATTAGTTGTTATTTCAATGATGTTGTGGTCCGATATCATAGTTGGATATTTCTACATTATCAATTAGATTACTGTTGTTTGTGAATACCAAATCTAGGCAATTGTTTTTTCTTGTGTTTTCTGTTATTTCTTGCGTTAACATAAATTCATCAGCTAGAGCTAGTAGCATTTTTACCCGCTCCTGGTCTTCTCGTGTGCCCCCCTTGTCCTGGTGTATACATATATTTTTTCCTATCCTTTTATATTTCATGAATGGGAAATTAAAATCACCACAGAGAAAAATATTTGGGGTTGGAGAGTGTAGATCTTTTACCAAGTTTCTTACCTCTGTAAAGGAATCTGAAAATTTTGAGGTTGGCGTGTTTGGGGGTCTGTACATTACAATTAGTACCATATTTAATTTTTCAATTTTTGCTGTTACACATTCTACGTAGTTGTTTGAGGTACTTATAGCAATTTCTGCTATGTGCCTTTCGCGTGCGTAAATAGCACATCCTCCTTTACGTCTCACTGTTCTGTCGGCTCGGAGGATGTTATAGTTGTCAATTTGTGTGTGTGTGTATATATATATACGGCCAATAAGTTTAACATAAGGAAATCCATTTAAATTAATTGTTTTATGCAGGAAGGAGGGGCCAAGGGCGAATGCCCGAAAACACGCCCCCCCCCCCCCCAATAGAAGCAGAGAGCGAAAATCAAGGATAAGGATATTAAAAATATAAACCTGTAAACAAAATAACGTCACGTTCTGAATGCTTTTAGGTTTCTTCTTTCATGCGGCTGCCACATGACATCTAAGTGGTAACCTACTGATCGGAGCTGTCGAAACTCTGTCGCACTATCGCTAATTTATTTTTTTTTTCAAGTCAGTCAGTAACCCTTCAGTACTTTGTTTTAAAGTGTTCTGTCAAACCATAGAAATCCTTATCTGATTTAAGATTTTTCGTAACACTATACTTTCTGTCGGAGCTTTTGCTAGCCCAAGGAAACAACCCTCTTCGACGTAAAGCCAATCACTGTTTGGACGGTGAGTGGTTAATAGGGAGGGAAACCTCGCCTCTAAGGCAGTCAGATTTGGTTGACTCTACCCAAGATTTTAGGATATAATAAGCTCAAGCACAGTTTTATTGGGCGCGGGAAATCTTGTGAAACTTCTATGGGTTGATACGCTCCTTTTCCTGTATATAGTTCTCAATTTGCCCTGTGTAGATTTGCTATACTCGCTTGAATAAGTTAAGTGTTTTATTGTGTAACTTCTAAAGTTTTACTAAGCTTGTTTGAACTCCAGTTGTGTTTTTGTTTTGAATTTATGCAAGGAATTTTGTGATATTTTTACAGATTAATTATTTACTTAAAATTTTGAAGTATTTCTTTGTCCTGTTTTAAAACTGTGGCCGTCGTATTTTCTTGGTATATATAATTATGTATGAATCGAACCTGAAACTGAAAATCATTTTCCTTGTAGTAAATAAACACTATGAATTGTAAATTGGAACCAAACTACCTTCGCTCAGTTCTTTGAATGTACTTTATTTTAAACGTGAAAGCTGAATGCAGAGTATTAAAGTGATCGATGGTCTGAATGAAACTTCGCGAGAATTCATACTTTGAGAGGCAATTGCACTCAAAATGAAGAAGGGTAAAGGATACCTCAATTGTACGGTGATCGAGTAAGTGTAAACTGAGAAATCATACTGATTCAGTGAGACAGACTGAAAGGGGCATTAGTAAAAGAGAAAACTGAGGGTGATACGCAATTCCACCGTGGGGAAGTGACGTGTTGATTAAAAATAACCGTTTCGCATAACGGGCAAATTAACCATTACCGTCTCCCTGGTACCTGGCCCCCTTGGCGCTGCAACGTATCTACAGTGACGCTTATAAGTATTCGTACAGAAATTTTTTTAGTTATGTTCGTCCTTATCTTTTGTACTATGCATAAGATAGTTATGGAAAGTTTACCTTTCGTTTCAAAGAATTTAAGGAAAATAAGTTAAAATGCAAAAGTTTTTTTTTACAGTTATTTACAAAATTATTTAATACTTTGTGTGTACGCCTTAAGCTTGAAGAAATTATAATTTTTATCAGTAGTTGGCTCTTTATTGATTAGATATTGTTGGCAATTCTGAATTTCAGAATTTTCTTTGTGAATTTTTATGGATGACGGATGACTGTACAATAGGGTGTAGTGAACTATAATGGTAAATTTTTTTTAGAAAATTGGTTTGTCGATGGTGGTATTTTTTGGTGGTGGTTGAGGCTAGCTTACAGTGAAAATATTTTCCCAATCTTTCTATTTTAAGACGTGTCACCAAGGGGTAGTTTGTATTCAGCTAGACTGGGCTTCAGTTTTGAGTAAAATAGGCTGAATTCTTGTAAAAAGAAAAACTGAATTTCTCAACGAGATAGCATTTAGCCTGAACTGCATTAATTAACTGAAGCTCACTCTACCCAGGTCCACCACGTGGAGGTAAGCTACTTGGATCCGCACCAAGCCCGCTCCAACCTCCCAGCCATAGAAACCTTATACTTTTATGTTTTGTATTCATTTTTAGTGTTGAAAGTCTTCATACTTCTTGATTTTATTTGTGCTTTAACAAAGCCATCTCTCCTTTTTACACCAATCACACATTTAGAGGCCTGTGTCACCAGTTTTATATGACGCTCAACTGCCTGAGTATGACAGGGATACTTAGGAAGAGCTACTTTGTTTCCACAAAGGTTCCAAATGTTTGGAATACCACAAAATGTTTGAAATACCACAAGACCTGTTCAGGAGGTCTTGTGGTATTTGTTTTGTTAGAGGTGGCTCACACACAGCACTCCAGTCTATCATTGCGTGGTAGTCCTTTGCATCAAAGTTTAGTTGTGGGATTCGGAAGACCCTCTGCTTATTGATTACTTCTTTTCCAGCTCTCATGATTTTTGTACATCCTAATTCTCGGATATGCCTACGGTCATCAAACAACATTGCAGCTAATATGTTCTCGCTATGTATTAAGTAGGCATTCCTTTGAATGACAGAATCAACCATCTTCCTTTCTTTATCTGGCAGGCTTCGTGTTAGTTCGATCATCTTGAAGATATGGTGTGGTCCTTTGTGAAAATTAGGCTGCGTCTTAATCAAAAACCACGTTGAGGCATACACCTGCACAATAAAATCAGTTAGTAGTATAACTTTATAAGGCTCTCTGACGGGCTTTCTGTGGAGACGTAGAGTCTGCAAAGTCGATTAGCCATCGTCAGCCATCTAGAGTGGTTCAATTTCTCAGGTTGCTTGTTTTGTGGACTCTTGCTACAGGATCCATTTTTGATAGCCAGACAGATCTCATTGAGGTATGGGATCACTGAAAGAAAGCCACTCCTAAACGGGTCAGGGTGGCTTTCTTTCATTGATCCTTTATTCCTTTCCCCCCCCCCCCCCCCCCCCCCCTGCAATGTCTTTTTTCCCGGTTAGACCAACTGTGCGCCCTTGACAATTGGTTAGGTTGTCATGATATTTTCGTTAAAATATTCGATGATGTGGCAAGATCGTTACTTTGAAAATAGTTTCTTTAAACTATGTGAACATATTTGTGACATCTCTAAATTTTAATTTCATTCTCCGTAACATTATTACTTATTAATAAATAATAAACAATTTCTCATGAAGGTGTTTTTACTTACATTCTTTACTTTAGTGATTTTGGGGGGTGACATTGTTTACTTGATCATTTTTTACGGTGACATTGTTTACTAGAAACTTTTGGGGGTGGCTTTCTTTCATTGATCCGAGGTATGTCATCATCTAGAATTGGTAGAGCACTACAGTCAATAGGGGCGAAAGAAACAATCTGTTTTATTTGACAGCTAGGGAGTTCTTTTCCAATTGGCCCTGAATATGAATTTGTTCCTAGAGTTACTCCATCCAACTGATGGAACATACAGTACTGGCCAAATTATTAGGAATTTTTTTAAAATTTCATTTTTTGGTATAAAATGTTAAATTAAACCAATTTTAAACGTTGAAAAGTTATTTATTTCTACACAAGAATACATGGTCATTATTTAGCAATAGTTTAGTACTTAGTTTGACCCACCTTAGCTGCCATAATGGCTGCGACACGCTTCGGCATGCCATGAATCAATTTTTTGCATAATTCTTTAGTCGAACGAAGCGTGTTTGTTCGTCAGTTGTCGTTTGGTTGTCGTGCGATGCGGGTGTGTTTCTCTTTCTTTTACGTGTCATTGTAACTACCGTTTAATTTAAATAGTGTATTTACCCAATTTCGGCAATTATTTGTTACAGTTTTTAAGTGAATTTGAAAATGGGGCGAAAGAATGACTTGAGTCCACGGAAAATTGGGCAAATACAGGTTTTATTAACTTCTTCTACATTTAAACAAAAGGAAATCGCTGCCAAACTCCATGTTTCACCACAGTCAGTACTTCGTATTAAGAAAAAAATGGTATTTGGAGAAAATGTAGGCCCCAAAAGGGTTGGAAGATGGGGCAGAAAAAGGGTAACGACTCCAAGAACTGATAGACAGATTGCAATTTTGTCTCTTAGAAATAGAAGAGCTACTTGCAAAAACATTTCCAGTAGTCTAGCGGCTGATGGCATCAATATTAGTCGTAGAACAGTCAACAGGAGGCTTCTAACTGCCGGCTTCAAAGCCTACCGCCCAAGGAAGAAGCCCAGGCTCACTGAGGCTATGAAGAAGGCACGTTTTGCATGGGCAAAGGAACACATTAACTGGACTAGTGAGGATTGGGAACAGGTAAGAATAATATTTAACATTAAATAGAATGTTAATACAGTAAATACAGTATGCATAGAAGTGTATTTACAGTACGTGATAAAACTGCAGTAAAAATATCTGTAAAGCAGCAAGTCATACTGTACTTCGTTTTAGCTGTACTTCATACGCTATGCACTGACTCTTTCACAGGGCTTTCTTTGATTGCAGGTGGTGTTCTCCGATGAGTCAACGATTGCCGTGCTTGACGATCGTGTTCAAAGTGTAAGAAGGAGGCCTGAAGAAGAATTTTTGCCTGAGTGTCTGATGAAAACGGTGAAATTTCCACAAAAGATCATGGTTTGGGGAGCAATTTCTGTGCATGGAACTAGTCGTTTGAGCATTGTTGAGGGGAATATCAACCAAGTCAAGTATATAGAAGTACTAAGAAGACGTCTACTGCCTCAAATAAGGGAATGGTATGGTAATAGACGTTGGATTTTTCAACAAGACTCAGCTCCATGCCACACGGCAAAGTCGGTTAAAAAATGGTGTCATGAAAATAGTGTTCGGTTGCTCCCATGGGCTGGAAATTCTCCAGACATGAACCCAATCGAAAGTTTATGGTGTATTTTAAAGGACGTAATCCATGAAACGCCGATAACAACAAAACACCAACTCATAGAGCGACTTATTCAAGTCTGGTTTCACTCTACACGTATTAAGGAATTATGCAAAAAATTGATTCATGGCATGCCGAAGCGTGTCGCAGCCCTTAAGGCAGCTAAGGGGGGTCAAACTAAGTACTAAACTATTGCTAAATAATGACCATGTATTCTTGTGTAGAAATAAATAACTTTTCAACGTTTAAAATTGGTTTAATTTAACATTTTATACCAAAAAATGAAATTTTTAAAAAATTCCTAATAATTTGGCCAGTACTGTATGTTTTAATGGGAGTTCATTACAATGGAGAAGACGCACAAACCAGTGTAACGGGTGTCCTATATGATCTTAAAGTTGCTTAATTACACCATTCTCGAAACCGGTGTTCACATTGGTTCCATCACTCCCAACTGCAAATAGTTTCTTAGGATCAAAGCCGTGATGGCTAAAGAAACTTAGAAATGAAGCAGATATGGACTTGGATGTTCCATCCTGTGGTACCACATGTCCTAGAAAGCGTTGTCCAGGCTCGGTTTGGAGTACAAAATGTTCCTCTGTCACATTTATCGTATGATAAGCAGTAAGCACCATTCTCTCGTTTTTCTTGAGTAAATGTCTGATTTACGACCATCAAAATACAAGGATGAAACTACTAGTTCTTGCCGAAATTCAGCTGTAGTCTCAGACCGAAATTGGTTCCTTGCTCGTCTCAGCTTGCTTTTATCTATGACATTGCTGCTATCACTTTTGCTTACAAGAGCCATATCTTGGAGGACAGCAGTTGCCACTGCTGAGACGGTCCTATCAGACAGGCCATATCTATCACACACCCTGGCGAGAGCTCTTTTCGGAGTTCGCATCTGTGTTGTTTTTGATGTTTTTGTTTTCAATCTTGCATAAATTATTTCTGTCGAGTCTTCTTCATGAATGTCATTATCTGACCTCTCTTCTGTTTCCACAAATGTTGGCATGGATTGTTCAGCTTTTTGCATTTTAGCTTTCGTTTTCTCTCATTCTTGCTTCTTTTGAAGCCTAGCTGTTTCATTCTTATCCAGTGATGATATACACATTTTCCTGTGTGTGTGTGTGCTGGTCATGCAAAAACCACTTCTAGCTTTGGAACTTTTGCTTCCTTTGGGCAGTTGCATTGACTTAAAATACACTCACAGCTAGCTATGTCGAACAACTTAAAGACTCCTTTCGTGAAATGCCTGTATTTTAGCTTTGTTGAATCTATTTCTAGTTTCTTCTTTGGAATATCTTTAATATCTGATTTCTGTAGGTGTTATGATACCTCATAATCCTGTCTGCCACTGATTTCATGTTAAATGTTGGAATTGAGGCCAGTTTCCAAACATCAACAACCCTTTCAGCAACTATACTGGAGACCTCTCGTACATCTGGCTCTTTCTCAGACTGTTGTTCATTTTTTATTTTTTGAGCCTCATAAAAGTAATGCTTCATAATGCCTCTAGGTAGGAAGACAAGTTGGCTTAAGATTTTCAGCTTGTCCAAACACAGGATGGTCTGTGGCACTCCTGGTTGACTGTTTTGGTTTTGGCTTTTCTGCCATCCTGCCATTGCTATCCTGTTGGCGGCTGAAGTGCTTGTAAAGATAAGTCAAAGCAAATCTTAAACGATCTTTAAAATCTTTATCTTACATTATACTTGCATACACTAACCTGTTAGAGAAACAAAAGAACTTTAGCATGAAACAACATATTTTTGGGCTGTGTGAAATGGGATGTTATATCACATACATCTAAGTTATTTGTAAAAAAAAAATTACTTTCCATATCAGATATGATGAATGTGATGTCCTAATCTTTTCCTAACTCAGCAAGATTTCTGGAGAAATCTTAAACAAAATGACAAGTTGAAAACTAGTGCACTTCAACAAACTGAATCAGACTATTTTTGGAGTCCATTCACTTTCATTCAAAGTGACCCGATATTAGTAAACAGGGCAAAACTAGTCTTGGTGACATGTCTTATCTTTGTGATAGAACAAAAAAAAATTTGGTTCTGAACATCAATCCTGAAGGTACAAACAAAACATACTTCCCCCACCCTGAATTCAGCTTTTTTTATATTTCACTCAATTGACCCTACTGGTACCCATTAAGAGTAAAAGAGCAAAATTTGAGCATCTCGGTGACGTGTCTTATCTTAGCAATAGAACAAAAAAAACTGGCCGTACGTCAATTCTGAAGATGCAAAGAATCCATACTTCGCCACCCTGAATTCAGCATTTATACATTTCACTCCACCCAACTATACAAACCATTGGTAAGCAATAGGTTGTCGTGATGAATGAATTGCAACAATTTTCTTTAGAAGAATGGGCTAAAAATCCTACTGAGAGATGTCGAAACTTTCTAGGAAAATACCCAAAATAAATCATTGAAGTCATTCAAGCAAAAAGTGAACGCACAAAATGTTAAATAATTTTGTAAGTAAATGTACGAAAACTTTTGTATTTTATTTATTTTTTTAAATTTTCCTCGACTTCTTTGTTTTTTTGCATTTTATATTGGAGTTGAACTCGTCTTTTTAATTTGTTAAATTTTTGCACGTGAACTGTAAACTTTTCATAACTGTCCTATAAATGGTACGAAAGATAAGAAAGAATATAATTGAAATATTTATCTGCACGAATACTTATGAGCGCCGCTGTATGTATATATAAATTTTCAGTACAAATTCCGGGCTCCCAAATGCACTTGAACATGCCACTTTTAATGATGCCCTCCGGGCCATCATCCGCGTATATTTACGAGAGAGAGAGAGTTACAAGTAAAAGAAGTACCTCAAAAGGCCTTGCGGCCCATACCGAGGAGGTACCAATGGCAACGGGTGCCAGGGAAAATTTTGTACACACTCAAATAGTGTGCAAGATTTGGTCTAACCTTTTCTTGAACTGATCCACACAGGAACTGTTCACAACTTCCGAAGGTAACCTGAAAGAGTTACAAGGACAAGGACAAGGACAAGAGGAAGCCTCAAAGACCTTTCGGTCGACTCTGAGAGGTTCCTGTTATTAAAAGTTTATTTTTGTTTCAACTATCCTAATAGTAGTAGAAAACTGGATAGAAAAGTAGAAGGCTCTCTCCCCACCCTCCGCTCCCTCCCTGCCAGAGGCAGGTACGGAAAAAGGTTGAAGAAAATACCTTGACCCTGGAAAAGTAGCCAAGGAAATTTTACAGGAAAGTGGAGAATATTTAAATAGCTCTATATTTAGCTTGCTCACAGAGACACCGTGCAAGCGAACTCCTGCAGAGTTTTCTCAGGTTTTAATCTTAAACTATGAGTGTGTTCAGTACTTTGTCTAGCCTATTTTTAAACACATTTACACTTTCACTGGAAACAACCTCTGAGGGAAGTTGGTGCCAGGGAAAATTTTGTACACACTCAAATAGTGTGCAAGATTTGGTCTACCCTTTTCTTGAACTGATCCACAGAGGAACCGTTCACAACTTCCGAAGGTAACCTGTTCCACGTGTCACAGATCTTATACGTAAAGTAATTCCCACACACACTAGTCCTAAACCGTTTCAAATCCAACTTCCAACCATTGTTGCGAGTTGGGTTATCATTTAAACTAAACATACTTCTAAAATCGACATCGTTGAACCCGCGTAAGAGCTTGAAAACCTCGATCAGTTGACCGCGCAGCCTCCGAGTTTCAAGCGAAAACAAGTTCAGGGCGCGTAACCGTCGATTGTAGCCCATATGCCTAACGGAAGGGATTAACTTTGTGGCCCTCGCCTGCACTCGCTCCAGCCTCTCAATATCTTTCCTGAGGGTGTGCGACCAGAACTGCACAGCATACTCCAGGTGCGGCCGAACAAGGGAATTGTACAGTGAGAGCACAATCAATCTCCTTGTTCCGAAACTGAAATTGCCTCCTGATATAACCCAATAGTTTCTGGGCTTTCTTTTCCACCTCTACACACTGTTTCGTAAACTTAAGATCGCTGCTAATTAGCACACCCAAGTCCTTTTCTAAATCAGTCACCTCGATATTACTACCCAACATCGAATAGTCCGACTTGGGATTGGCGTAGCCAATGTGCATCACTTTGCATTTACCCAAGTTAAACGGCATTTGCCATTTTTCGGACCACTCTCCTATCCTACCTAGGTCCGCACGCAGTTCCTCGATCGCTTCGGGCGTCCCAACATTGGCCCCAAGCTTGGTGTCATCAGCGAATGTGGCGATCCGACTGACGATGCCACCGTCGATATCATTTATGTAAATGATAAGCAACAGTGGCCCCAAAACGGAACCCTGAGGAACCCCACTAGTGACCGAGGCCCAACCCGAGAGAGAGAGAGAGAGAGAGAGAGAGAGAACAAAAGCATTTTTTTCGTTAATAAGAATTAACAAAAAAAATATGTTTACGTTAAAGTTATAAACAACGAAGACAATTCTCTCTCTCTCTCTCTCTCTCTCTCTCCTCTCTCTCTCTCTCTCCACACACACACACACACACACGCACACGCGCGAAGGTTAAAAGATCAAGTAATAATCATAATTGTTTGTTCGTATGAAGAGACATTTTATCCTATGAACCGTCGTTGTCCCCAACGTCGCATATCGCTCGTGACTAACTCGTAGTTAAGGTTTTACACAAAAAAATATTATATATATATGGCACAGTTAATGGCTAAAATTATATTTTGGAAAGTTTAAATGAAACTTTTATTTTTCTTCTTTTAGGTCAAAGTACTGCCGAAAAAAGAATCTAAAGATTTAACAATCAAAAACAAAATATTTCGTGTAGGAATTCCTCTCTCTCTCCCTCTCTCTCTCTCTCTCTCTCTCTCGAGAGAGAGAGAGAGAGAGAGAGAGAGAGAGAGAGAGAGAGAGAGAGAGAGAGGGTTGATTTTCTTTTACTACTCAGGTTACATTCACTAATTAGATACATTTTTTTAATGACGAATATTTATTATAAATTTTTAGTGTTTTGTGGCACTTTCGTTGATCGTTGGTGGAGGGTGACCTTATCAGTCCTTCATCGGAGTATGGAAAGGAGAAGTGATCGGCGCGAGCTAATAATGTAATACATTTCCCTTGAAAAGGGAAACCATCTCCTTCCCGACAGTGACTCAGTATGTCGCTTCGGCTTTGTTGCCTCCACAACACAGGTTTACACCGTTAATAGAATTTCTTTTACTCTGACTGCATATTTCATGAACGATTGTATGCCCCTCAGTTACGCAAAATGGCTGATTCTCTCTCATCACTTCCAAATGCGGAAAGAATGAACGCTTTAGCTCGTAGTAAGGATAATGACGACGAGCTGGTATCCCCGCTCTTTTATTCTCCGAGAAAAATTAATTTGAAACTTAGTTTGTACACCACTGGTTTAAAAGGAACGAGACAAAACAACTTCCCCTTAGAGCACTACCACTTCGACTAACTTAGGCACGCTTGGTTCAAAGCTGGTGCCCAGGTAGTTTAGAGGTTGTAACCCCAGGCCACGGTTGCCATGTCTTCCCTTCCAAAGGTTACAAATTTCATAAAAATATTATATATTAAAAAGACCAATATGTGAATTTATAAAACAAAATAATATGATTTTAAGTTTTAGGAAAGATTTATTTATTGTGGAAAACATTTTCATACCTCGTTAACCTCGTTGCTGTTCCGTGCGTTGGTCTCTTCACACGAAGGTCAAGCTGGTGGCCCCGCCTCTAGGTCTGGCTTGGTGGAGGAGTGAGTTGTTTTCTTGCGCTCTCCATCGTACATAGCCAGGTACTCCAGGCTCATCTGGTACCGTCCTGAGCCAGGCATCTAGTCTTCTGTTGAAGACTTCAACTTTGACCCCTGTAACCTTTCTGAGGTCCTTTGAAAGCTGGTTAAGAACTCTTGGCCCCCTGACAACCAAGCTCTTTTCCTTCAGTGTTGAGGAGGTCCCTTGTCGGGCCTTTAATTTGGCAACACTACACATCCTGCCTTTCCTATTTTTCAGTGTTGTTTGAATGGTAATTGGGTTTAGTTTGAGGTTTGGTACTGGTTTTCGTTTTTCGATCATTTTCCATATGTAGATTATGGTGTACCTCTCTCCTTTCCAGGAAGTACAGATTTAGTTTACGTAGTGTTTCCCAGTAGTTGAGTTCTTTGCAGCCATCAATCTTTGCTGTGAAATGTCTGAGTTTCTTCTAGTTTATTAGTTTCTTCCTTTTTATATGGGGACGTCAAAACTGAGCAATACTCAAGTTTTGGTATAATCAGTGTTTTTAGCAGGGGAATCATTACTGTCCTGTCCCTTCTTTTGAACGTTCTTAGTACCTGTCCCGCGAATCTTTTTGCTTTATTTATCGCTATCTGATTTTGTGTTTCGAATTTCGCATCATCGCTTTCGTGCTTCTCTGAATTTCCTGTTTATCTGGAGCATAATATGCAGTCTGTTTAAGTTCCTCTTTTTTACCATATTTCAAGAGCTGAAATTTCTCGGTGTTACTGTTAAATGTTAAATTGTTGTCTTCTGACCATTTGTATATTTGTTCGTGTCCCTCTGCAAGGCCTCCACTTCATTTACATCGCTAATTTTTCTGCTGATCTTTGTATCGTCTGCAAAGGATGCTACTATTACTGCTGCTGTTTACTCCGCTGTTTACTGAGCTGCGTACTTCCGATTCTGATGATGATATACCTTGAATTGTGACGACCTGTAGACGTTCTCTGAGGAAGTTGTAGATCCATTTTCTCACTTTGCCTGTTATTCCCATATATTTAATTTTATGTGCTATTATATCGTGATCACATTTGTCGAAAGCTTTAGCAAAATCCGTGTATATGACATCGTAGTTGTCATTGCCTTCTAGTACATTTAGGATATTGTTGTAGTGTTCTATTAGTTGTGATAGGCATGATCTACCTGATCGGAATCCGTACTGATTTTCGTTGAATCTTTCCAGTGTCTCCAAGAAATCATAAATTTTCTCTCTAACTATTCTTTCAAATACTTTGGTGAGGTGGGTCGTCAATGACACTGGTCTATAGTTCTTTGCTTGAGATCTGTCCCCTTCTTTATATATAGGGAGAAAGTTTGCTCTTTTCAAGATGCTCGCTATTTCCCCAGTGTCTAGGGATCTTCTCCATATCCAGTATAAAGGTGCGGCTATTTAATTTTTACAGTTTTTAATCAATAATGCGTTCCAATTGTCCAAACCTGCAGCTGAATGTGGTTTCATTTGTCCTATAGTTCTCGCTACATCTTCTGGGGTAAAATCAAAGTCTGTTATACATTCTCCTTGCAATTTCTCTCTGAAGAATGCATCTATGTCAGGTATCGCTTTGTCACTTTTTGGGGTACTGAATACCGATTCATACTGGGCTCTCAATGTTTCAGACATTTCTTTTAGATCGTCTGTTAGTTCATTATTTCCTTTCCTTAAGGGTCTGATAGTAGCGCGCGTTTTTGTTTTCCTTTTCGCATAGCTGTAGAAGTATTTTGGATTTTCCTTTATTGCTTTTACCACCTTTTCCTCTTCCCTCTCTGTATGGCCCTTTATCAGAGTTTGTATTTCCTAATCGATTCTCTCCAGTTTTTCTTGTATTACTTTCCTGGCATTGTTGTCTCCGCAATTAGCTAACTTCGGCTCTACTCTCTTTCTTTGGCGGAATATTCTTCTCTTTTGCCTCTCTAGCCAGTCCTCTTTCCTTTTGGCTTTGCTTTCGGAGCATATTTTCCCAAAATTCTCAGCGTCTTTTCTTCCAAGGTTGTTAGCATTTCCTCAGTTGTTTTATTCTCGAAAATATGTACAATATATTGTATATAATTCATAAAATCTTCAAACAAGTAGAAATGTATATATCCAAGTTTAACAGCTAACAAAATCAAAGCTACAATATGTACTAGGGCACTCAATATATTTTGCCCCACCCTTTTTTCTCAGCTAAATAATAGGCCATTGGGCTGAAATGTCTTTTGGACAGTAAGTTTGAACTTTCTGCGCTTCACATAACCAGATTTTTCCAGTTTGAACCTCCCCTCCTTGTATAAAACCGCTTTTAAACGCCCTTGTATAAAACCGATGGTTAACGCAGTTTCGAAAATGGCGTCTGACAGTGATGTGCGTCGTAAACAGAGAGATGTTATCGAGTTTTCAACCGCAGAGAAGGAAACAGTTGGAAATATTCACAAACGTCTACAAAACGTTTGCAAAGGTGCTGTTGTTGATCGAAGCACAGTTGGACGCTGGTCTAAACGTGCGAGATCATCGGAGAGAGGGAGAGCCAACCTCGATGATGAGCCACGCAGCGGTCGCCCGGCATCGGCTGTGATATCTCACACTGTGCAACGTGCTAACAGCATCATTCGATCAAATCGGCGCGTCATATACAAGGAGCTATCACTGGAGCTAGGAATTAGTGAAGGAAGTGCGAATACGATAACTCAGCAACTGGGATATTCAAAAGTGTGTTCACGGTTTGTTCCTCGCGAACTGACTGAAGATCACAAAACCCAAAGAAAAGAAATTGCTTCCGAGTCTTGGTTCAATACGAGACAGAAGGGGATGACTTCCTTTCACGAATTGTGACTGGGGATGAGACTTGGGTACACCACTTTGACCCTGAAGCAAAACCAATCCATGGAGTGGCATCACGCAGACTCCCCACGCAAAAAAAAATTTCAAAATGGCTCCCTCTGCAGGAAAGGTTATGGCCACCATCTTCTGTGACATGAAAGGAGTGATTCTGGTGGACATTATGAAGAAAGGACAAACAATCAACTCGGAGGCATATATTGCTACCCTACAGAGACTCCAGAGACGTATAAAGCGAGTTCGACCGGAGAGAAAACTGGAAGACGTCCTTCTTTTGCACGATAGCGCAAGACCACACAACAGTTTGCAAACAAGAGAGGCCATCACAAAAATGCGCTTGATTGTGTTACCACACCCTCCATACAGCCCGGATCTGGCACCTTCAGACTTCCATTTGTTTGGGCCAATGAAGGATGCTATTCGTGGAAGAAAATTTCAGAGTGACGATGAGGTTGTTGTTGTTGTTGAGGTTAAGAGGTGGCTCCAGCGGAACCCAGCGGACTTTTACCAGCAAGGAATAAAGGCCTTTGTTTGAAGTGGAGGAAAGCCGTAGAAAAGGATGGAGACTATGTGGAAATATAAAAACTTGTAAAAAAGGTATGTAACTACTTGTGTACAAAATTTCTGGAACTTAAATTAAAGGAAACTTGGAAAGAAAAAAGCAAAATATATTGAGTGGCCCTCGTACATTAAAAACAAAACCAAAAAACAGCCAAAACAGTATACAGTTCAAATAGAGAAGGATTTCTTCCTTCCTGGCTTTAAACTGTGATATCAAACAAAACATCCCCTTTTCTTCGACATGCTGAATGATTATTACGCTAGGCTCAAATTCCCAACATCTGAAAAGCAATTTCGAAAACAGATCAACCTTTTGAAGCCAATCATACAAAAATGGATGAAAATCATACATACATATCGACAATAATATGCCATCAGATATAATGACATAAATAACACTTAACTAAAACTAAAAAATTCTTATTTTGCACCTCTGAAGATATAATTATGCAGTTATATATGATATTACTTAACCAACCTTGTGACAAATATGTAAGGTTTTTTATATAAAAATTAGGGCCTAAAAATATGTGGCCTAAGGCTACAGCTTCATTAGCTTAATGGTTAATCCGGCCCTGTACCTATCAAGTTTAAAGTGAGAATCATTTGAACAGGAATTACTGTAGTCAAGATGCAATAATTTTAAATTATTAAAAAGGTGCTGTGTCCTATCTTTATAGTCTGTTTTTTGTTGCATATTAACTTTAGACCAGTCGACACGTTTATTTCTGCCTGAAGAGTTATGTCGTGTTTTAAGTTCGTACAATTAATTACTAGCTTCAGTGGTCTATGATCTGAGAGAAGGAAATCATGCAAAATATGAACATTGACAATAAGTTCCTTTAAATTATTACCAATGAGACAATGATCGATCCATCAAGTACCTCCATTCATATCGCTGACATACGTAAAAGTATTGCTATTTGTACCTAGAAATTCTACATCACTTGTATTTAATTCAGCAGACTCGCGCATAGTACTCAATTCTACAAAAAAATTCTGGTTCCACATCGGCATTAAAGTCCCCTATTATTATGCAGTGCGAATATTGTGGTTTATCAGAAAGTGACTTAATACAAAACGATATATTCATTTAGGTTACTGCCATTATTGTAAGGTAAATAGCAGTTCACAATTAAGAGGCATTCATTGTTTATATGAAATTCAATTTTTCATTATCGCTCGGGAGAAATCTTGCATATTTTGTTAAAAAAATTTCTGATTAAGGAAGCAACTCCACCAAAGGGCCTACCATAAAGTAGATCGTTAGATAAGTCTACAGGTGGTGATGCATGATATGTAAAATCCTCATGAATTCCGGCAAAAAAATTTAATTTCTGCTTAGGCAACCAATGTTCTTGCAAGAGAACCACGTCCGCATTATTACAAATGTTATGGACATCTACAAATGAATTTCTTACTGATCTAACGTTATCTGAAACTACTCTCAACATATTAACCGCCATGAGTATTTATCCAATTATTATTATTATTATTATTATGTAAATAATACAAATTTATTTATTATAATTAGTACGCTTATTATTATTATTATTACTAGTACAGTTCCCGCCGCTTCGCTGACGGTTAGACAGGCTAAACTACAAAAAAAGAACCCAGCCGTGAAAATTTTGAGCTTCACATTGTGTCAACATTTCTGAATCTGGTATCTCCCAAAACCTCCTCACCCCCATTCATACAACTTGGGGGCTAACCCCCTCCCCATTACCCCACCCATCCCCCATTACCCCCACCCCCACCCTTCCCCCATTGCTAAACTACAGAAAAGAACACAGTCATGAAAATCTTGAGCTTCACATTGCCGCCCGTAATACAATTTCTGAATTTTTTTCTCACAATTTCTGAAAGTGTGACGGACAGACAGACAGACAGACAGACGGACAGCTCTCTTATTATATTATATAGATTATTATTATTATTATTATTTATTATTTATTATTATTATCACAATACTACCAAATCTCCTGAAAAGTCAATAGTATATTCCTTAACATTAATACC
The DNA here is from genome assembly GCA_023014485.1 of Bathynomus jamesi. Classification (NCBI taxonomy): domain Eukaryota; kingdom Metazoa; phylum Arthropoda; class Malacostraca; order Isopoda; family Cirolanidae; genus Bathynomus; species Bathynomus jamesi. The sequence continues at coordinate 80,806 of JAJOZX010006240.1, read as the reverse complement.
GTCTGGCTACTGATTCGTGTTGTAATGGTTGAAGTGCGAGTTTACACCGCTAATTATTTTATTACTCTATTATATATATATATATTACTTATACGTAATATTTAATTGAAGCATATAACTAATTAGTTCCCCATTGATTATCCAACCTTCCGTTTTCTTCGGCATTGGAAGGGATACTTATATATGAGTATATATTATTCTTAACTATTGGCGTCTATTCGTCGCCTCATGACAGTAAACCTTGTTGGCGCTTCCGGAGTTACTGGGAATGTTAGGATTTGAATTGAATCGAACTGAATAACCTTTATTGATAAAATAAATACAATATTTGTTTTAACATATATAATTGTGAAATTGGACTATTTATTTTACTTAATTTGGCCCCAAAACTTTACTGGGCTTTTAATTAAAATAAAAGTTTTTTTTTAATAATATATAAATCATGAATAAGAATGATTAATTAGAGTACATTTTAAACTTAAGTTATTATTATAAACATAAAACAAATACAAAGTGATTATTGAAAGTATGATACCAATACTATTCAAAGAAAGCAATGTTAGACATGAGAGATGAACAATAACAAATAATGTACATTTAATCCCAGATTACACACGAGAAATGAATAAGTACGAGTAATATAGTAACGTACATTTAATCCTAGATTTTTATTAATATTCCATTATTAATGGAGATTTCAACTTGGTTTTAAACGCATTTACATTCACAATATTTTTTATATCACCATTTAAATCATTTCATAGTTTCAGTCCAATGAAATGGGTAATTTTTGACTTGAAGACAATCTAAATTGAGGTATAACATGCTTTCATCTATTTCTAGTCTGATATGAGTAAATGTTTTGGTGAGTTAAAGTATTTATTTCCTCAGTGTAAGTTGATGATTTTGTTCTTACACTTGTAAAAAAAATAGTGTGTGCCGGCTTAATTACATTTAGGGGTTGGGGAGTGAATTTTATAGGAGGGTGTAAGGGTAAAGAATATCTCTCTCTCTCTCTCTCTCTCTCTCTCTCTCTCTCTCTCTCTCGCTAATAGCGAAAGTGCGCGCGCTGGGTATCGGTGGGGAAGTAGGTAGGTGGATTGAAAACTGGCTGAAGAATAGGCGGCAGAGGGTTGTAATTAAAGGGGCCAGTTCGGGTTGGGCCTCGGTCACTAGTGGGGCTCCTCAGGGTTCCGTTTTGGGGCCACTGTTGTTTATCATTTACATAAATGATATAGACGGTGGCATCGTCAGTCGGATCGCCAAATTCGCTGATGACACCAAGCTTGGGGCCAATGTTGGGACGCCCGAAGCGATCGAGGAACTGCGTGCGGACCTAGGTAGGATAGGAGAGTGGTCCGAAAAATGGCAAATGCCGTTTAACTTGGGTAAATGCAAAGTGATGCACATTGGCTATGCCAATCCCAAGTCGGACTACTCGATGTTGGGGAGTAATATCGAGGCGACTGATTTGGAAAAGGACTTGGGTGTGCTAATTAGCAGCGACCTTAAGTTTACCAAACAGTGCGTTGAGGTGGAAAAGAAAGCCCAGAAGCTGTTGGGTTATATCAGGAGGCAATTTCAGTTTCGGAACAAGGAGATTGTGCTCTCTGTACAATTCCTTGGTTCGGCCGCACCTGGAGTATGCAGTGCAGTTCTGGTCGCCCACCCTCAGGAAAGATATTGAGAGGCTGGAGCGAGTGCAGTCGAGGGCCACAAAGTTAATCCCTTCCGTTAGGCATATGGGCTACAATCGACGGTTACCCGCCCTGAATTTGTTTTCGCTGGAAACTCGGAGGCTGCGCGGTCAACTGATCGAAGTTTTCAAGCTCTTACGCGGGTTCAACGATGTCTATTTTAGAAGCATGTTTAGTTTAAATTAGTGATGCACAAACCCTGGCCCGCGGGCCAAATGTGTCCCTCACGGGTCTTTTCAGTGGCCCCACGGGTCTTTTCAATTCAATGAAAAAGTTAGAATATAAAAGTGACCCAATTTATGACTTAGATCAGTGGTCGGGGAACAGGGGTAAATTTAAAACTTTTGGGGGTAATGCGTGCGGTATGAGAGACACTTTGTGCTGATATTTTTTTCGTATATTTTTATTTTATTTTATTTTGTTACATAAATGTGGCGTTATTCTAAATTTTAGAATATTACGAATTTACGTCCTGATTACGTCCTCAAATATATTTTGGGGTAATACCCAAAAAAGTTCGCCGACCACTGACTTAGATGGAAAGTAAGTAGGCTAATACATTTAGTTATTTTCTTCGCTTGGCCCTCACATCAAAAAAGTTTGTGCACCACTGGTTTAAATGATAACCCAACTCGCAACAATGGTTGGAAGTTGGATTTGAAACGGTTTAGGACTATTGTGTGTGGGAATTACTTTACGTATAAGATCTGTGACACGTGGAACAGGTTACCTTCAGAAGTTGTGAACAGTTCCTCTGTGAATCAGTTCAAGAAAAGGTTAGACCAAATCTTGCACACTATTTGAATGTATAGAAAATTTTCCCTGGCACCCGTTGCCATTGGTACGTCCTCGGTATGGGCCGCAAGGCCTTTTGAGGTACTTCTTTTCCTTGTAACTCCTTGTAACTCTCTCTCTCTCTCTCACTTCTCTCTCTCTGTCTGGCAATAGATATAGTGTATCTCGACTTTCAAAAAGCCTTTGACAAAGTCACTCACGCGAAATCGATGGCTAAAATCAGAGGACTAGGAATCACTGGGCTCGTTTCCAACTGGATTGAGGATTGGTTACAAGATAGAAAGCAGAGAGTGGTAATAAATGGAGTGGCTTCGGAGTGGGCACCCGTCACCAGTGGTGTCCCACAGGGTTCCGTTCTGGGTCCTTTACTTTTTATCATCTATATTAATGATATAGACGTCGGGCTTCTAAGTACAATCTCCAAATTTGCAGACGATACGAAATTAGGAAGTAGTGTAGGTACTGAGGAGGTAAGAACGCTCCAGAATGATTTTGACATGTTGGGCGAATGGTCTGCTACTTGGCAGATGCCATTCAACTTGGACAAATGTAAGGTAATGCACATAGGTTATAAAAACCCGAAGACCGATTACTCTCTCTTGGGAAGAAACTTGACTGAGACCAATCTAGAGAAAGACTTAGGAGTCTGTATCACCAATGATCTGAAACCATCGAAGCACTGTGCAGCAGTTGAAAAGAGGGTCTTAAAAATATTAGGTTATATTAAAATAAAGTTCCAGTTTCGGAACAAGGATACTGTAATGTCTCTTTATAATTCACTACACTGCGTTCGCACTTATTAAGCAGATTACATTTTCTCCAATGTTTTCAAAAGTTTTTCCCCGATTTCAATGAAATTTGTAGCAAATAATCACTATATAGCAGCATTGATGGTATTCACTTCGATAAAATATTTTGATAATTAAAATAATTATCTCATTATATTGAAAAGTGTGTAAAATATTGTGTTCCGACTTATTAAGCAAGTATTCTATTTACGGATCTAAGTGGTGAAAATGGGTAAGAAGAAGGATTTAACATTAACTGAGAAAAGAAAAATAGTCAAGTTACTCGCTGAAAATATAAAATCTATTGAAATTGCGAAGCAGTTTGGCAGTGCTTATCGAACTGTAAAGAAGTTTGTAGCGGAGAGTACCAAACTGAGGCAGCGAAGTGATAAAGGAGCAATAAGAAAAGTGACAAGGCGGCAGATATCTGTAATCAAGCGCAAACTGCAAAGCATCCATTGTCCTCAAGTAAAGAGGTTTTTGAGCAGGCTGGCATACATAATGTACCAAGAACATCTCGATGTGAAATCCTCCAAACAATTGGCAAGACTTGTAAACCTACGATTCAGTCACCATTAACACCCAGGTACAAGAAGCAGCGTGTTGAATGGGCGCGTCAGTACGTGAAAACAGATTTTAATACTGTATTGTTAACCGATGAATGAAGAGCAACCCTTGAGGGACTTGATGTTTGGTCAAGAAGATGGATTGCTGAGAGCCAATTTCTACCATCGAGATTAAGACGCCAACAAGGTGGAGGTAGTGTCATGTTTTGGGCAGGATTGATAGGCAATGAAGTAGCTGTCCCATACAGAGTGCCTGATGGTGTAAAAATGAATGCCCAATCTGACACAAACTTTCTAAAAGAAAACCTCATTCCATGGTAGAGATTGACCCTTAGCAATCCATCTTCTTGACCAGCTATCAGATCCCTCAAGGGTTGCTCTTCATTCATCGGTTAACAATACAGTATTAAAATCTGTTTTCACGTACTGACGCGCCCATTCAACACGCTGCTTCTTGTACCTGGGTGTTAATGGTGACTGACTCGTAGGTTTACACGTCTTGCCAATTGTTTGGAGGATTCCACATCGAGATGTTCTTGGTACATTATGTATGCCAGCCTGCTCAAAAACCTCTTTACTTGAGGACAATGGATGCTTTGCAGTTTGCGCTTGATTACAGATATCTGCCGCCTTGTCACTTTTCTTATTGCTCCTTTATCACTTCGCTGCCTCAGTTTGGTACTCTCCGCTACAAACTTCTTTACAGTTCGATAAGCTCTGCCAAACTGCTTCGCAATTTCAATAGATTTTATATTTTCAGCGAGTAACTTGACTATTTTTCTTTTCTCAGTTAGTGTTAAATCCTTCTTCTTACCCATTTTCATCATTTAGATCCGTAAATAGAATACTTGCTTAATAAGTTGGAACACAATATTTTACACATTTTTCAATATAATGAGATAATTATTTTAATTATCAAAATATTTTATCGAAATGAATACCATCAATGTTGCTATATATAGTAATTATTTGCTACAAATTTCATTGAAATCGGGGAAAAACTTTTGAAAACATTGGAGAAAATGTAATCTGCTTAATAAGTACGAACGCAGTGTAGTCAGACCTCAGATGGAATACTGTGCGCAGTTTTGGTCTCCATCCCTCAAGAAGGACATAGAAAGGTTAGAAAGGGTATAAGCAAGGGCTATAAAACTGATCCCTTCAATGAGAATGCAGAACTACCAACTGAGATTGGAGCGCCTAAATCTGTTTACCTTAGAGACGAGGAGGTTACGCGGTCAGCTTATTCAAGTCTTCAAGATGCTCAATGGAATAGACAGGGTAGATTACAGAAACTTATTCTCGCTTAATGCCAATCCGACAAGAAATAATGGGCTTAAACTGGAACTAAAGACATTTAGGACCTCTGTCTGCGGGAATTTCTTTTCCTATAAAATAGTTGATATCTGGAACCAACTTTACTCAGAGGTATTTTCCAGCCAAAGTGTAAATGTGTTTAAAAATAGGCTAGATAAAGTACTGATTACTCTCATGGTTTAAGACTAAAACAACGTAACTCTGCAGGAGTTGGCTTGCACGGTGTCTCTGTGGGCATGCTAATTATAGAGCTTTTTTTTATATATTCCCCACTTTCCTGTAAAATTTCCTTTGCTACTCTTTCAGGGTCAAGGTATTTTCTTCAACCTTTTTCCGTACCTGCCTCTGGCAGGGAGGGAGGGAGCGGAGGGTCGGGAGAGAGCCTTATACTTTTCTATCTAGTTTTCTACTACTGCTAGAATAGTTGAAAGAAAAATAAACTTGTTTAATAACAGGAACCTCCCAGAGTGGACCGGAAGGTCTTTGAGGCTTCTTTTTCTCCTTGTAACTCTCTCTCTCTCTCTCTCTCTCTCTCTCTCTTTGTTGCGTTTAGGTAATTCTATCGCTTACTGTAATGTGTCGTCAGAGGTTCTGGTTTGCGTAGTTGTTCGCCAATTCATGTGTTTATTTTACTAAGTTTTATAATTTTATCGTCTTCGCACTACTGTAAATAATCGACCAGGGCATACAGTATTCAAACTATATATATATATATATATATATATATATATATATATATGTAGTAAAATCACAGAATAACACGTGATCTTATTAATAAGCAAACAACCACAGGGAAAAGGAAAAAAACACGAAATCCGAGCGCTTTCGTGATATATTCACATCTTCATTACTTGTTTTTCCCTGAAGATGTGAATATATCACGAAAGCGCTCGGATTTCGTTTCTTTTTCCTTTTCCCTGTGGTTGTTTGCTTATATATATACGGTATATATACTGTGTATATATATATATATATATATATATATATATATAATATATATATATATATATATAAAAAAAAACCTGGTAAAACTTTCGCGCGTCGGTCTCTTTTCACAGTAAGGTCAAGCTGGTAGCACCACCTCTAGTCCTGGCCTGATGGAGGAACGAGTTGCTTTCTTGCGATCTGGTCTCCGCTGCACATAGCCAGGCACACCTGGCTGAAATGGTATCGTCCTGAGCGAGACATCTAGTCTTGTTTTGAAGATTTCAACTTTGACTCCTATGACGTTCCTGAGGTCCTTTGGAAGTTGGTTAAAAAGTCTTGGCACCATGACAACCAAGCTATTTTTCTTCAGTGTTGAGGGTGTTTTTTGTCGGGCCTTTTGTTTGAAAACGCTACACCTTCTACCTTTCCTATTTTCCAGTGTTTGGATGTTAATTGGGTTTAGTTTGAGGTTCGGTACCAGTTTTCCGATCACCAAGAGAAAAATGGTGGAAGTAATGAACACTAAAGGAGACTCAGAGGATCCACCAGCCGCGTGCTGGTGCCGGATGCTACGGGGAAGAAAGTAAAAGACTTTGTTACGTCAAAGACAAAGTACCCGTTCGACGTTCTCGGTCTGCCTTCCTCTTTCCTCCAGAAGAATCCTACCAGCTAACCTCAGGTTGCGCAGAGGACAGTTTTCAATATTAGACCCATGAATGACTCTCGGATAGATGAGTTGCCCTTATCCAAGAATTTAACTCCATTTAGCAGGAATGAGGAGCAAAAACAGTATCTGCCGCAGGTTGTTGAAGATCATTGTCACGCTTTCCCCAAGGACATTAAGAGGGACCCGGTGTCGCGAACCAGGCGACAATGAGTGCTTACGAGGCATGAGACTATAAACTATAAGAGCTACGGAAACGAAACATAGACCAAACGAAAGAGCACTAAGTTCCGCTTCTTTTGAGTACAACTATAATGATATGAAGTTACTATAACTATAAAGGAATCGTAAATTTCAACGTAAAAAAAAATCTATATTTAAAAAATGTGAAATACTAACTCCTGGCCAAAATCGGAGAGTTTTCCAAATTCAACGAAAGCTTACCAGTGAACTACAAATTTAGTAATACTTAATGTCCTCGAGTTAAACGAAGATACCTCAAATATTTGTTGAAATACAGATCCAAATTTGAACGCGCCCTAATATCGGACATCTCAAATTTTATTGGGTTCTATCCATTGAGGGCAAAATCATGAGAAAACTATACAACATATTAAGAATGAAACTTTGATAAATCATTTGAGAAATAAAATCTACTTATTTTGACTACCGGTACTTAAATACCCAAATAAAGGCGTAAATTAACCGAAGTATACGTATATACTGCGGTTAAACAAACGTGTTCCTAATTTATTAATTCATTAGTACGTAAATACGTTGCTTTATTCGTTTTTAAGTTTGTTCTCGCTTTTTGTTGCAGATTTTATATATCGCGTATTTTGGAACAAAATTAGAACCCACAAATATGTCTTCAAAACGGAAGACATTTCAACATCGTTCCTCTCTTAATATTAGGGTGGTTTAGTAGTTCAAACAATGAATTTTAAGAGGTTCCGATGTGTTAGACCACACTCAGTCCTAATATTGGACAGTATTTAGAACATTATAAGTTCCAAAGTAATAAAATCATGTTAATTTGTTTTATGTGGCTTGTAGCCATTTATCCAAACTACAAAACAAACCTACAAGGTTTACTCTAACTACAATTATATTCACGCTATTTAAAAATTATTTACAAATAATCGCAAAAGCTCACCGATATCACAGCATCTTACGATAGATATATATATATATATATATATATATATATATATATATATATATATATACTGTACGTGTACAGGGTGGGCGGAAAGTAGCTCCCTATTTTGGATGGTAAAAAAATACGTATATTATCCATTTATTTCAGAAGAAATAATATGAAAAGGTAGGCATACATGGTAGGTTTTCTCTGAAATTCAATGTGGGCTCCAACTCTTTCCACCAGCTTCTGGAGCCGCCCAGGAATGGCGTCCACTGACTTTAGCAGGAACTCCGGCGGGATGGAGGACATGACTTCCCGAATTCGGTCCTCCAGTTCTTCCAATGTCCTCGGTTTGGTGCGGTAGACTTCTTCCTTTACCCACCCCCAAAGAAAGAAGTCGCACGGTGTCAAGTCGGGGCTCCTGGCTGGCCATTGATGTGGACCACGACGACCCATCCAACGCCCAGGGAAGTGGGCATCCAGCCACTCACGGACAACAAGAGCGAAGTGCGGAGGGGCGCCATCTTGCATAAATATCAGATCGTCGATGTTCTCCCATGTGCTGACAACGGGCCAGACCTCGTTTCGCAACATAGCAAGGTACCGCTCAGCATTCATGGTGTTGCGCAGAAGGAACGGGCCCACAACCTGATCTGAGGTCATACCACACCACACCGTTACACTGAACCGATTCTGCCGTTTTTCAGCGGTAACCGTGCGACTTCTTTCTTTGGGGGTGGGTAAAGGAAGAAGTCTACCGCACCAAACCGAGGACATTGGAAGAACTGGAGGACCGAATTCGGGAAGTCATGTCCTCCATCCCGCCGGAGTTCCTGCTAAAGTCAGTGGACGCCATTCCTGGGCGGCTCCAGAAGCTGGTGGAAAGAGTTGGAGCCCACATTGAATTTTAGAGAAAACCTACCATGTATGCCTACCTTTTCATATTATTTCTTCTGAAATAAATGGATAATATACGTATTTTTTTACCAATCCAAAATAGGGAGCTACTTTCCGCCCACCCTGTATATATATATATATATATATATAGGGCGTCCCAAAAAAATGTATACACACTTTAACAGCTGATAGCTCAATTGATGTTTTTCTTTCCAAGTTAAACCCATTAGAATTAATAATGGCAGTCAGACTAAGCTTTGAACAAAGGAAATTCATTCTAAAATGCTACTGGAAGTGTGAAAACGCAGTTGAAGTGCAAAGACAGTTTAGGAGGGAGTTTCAAACAGATCCACCAACGCGACTTACCATCACTCGAATTAGAGATAAGTTTGAAGCCGATGGAACTGTTCAGAATGTCCACAAGAAGCGTTCCGGAAGACCACGGACATCGACAAGCCCCACAAAGCAAGAAAGAGTACTGGAAACGTATCACCAAAGTCCAAGAAAATCTGTGCGGCAAGCGAGTCGTGAGGTAGGAATTTCAGAATCGTCTGTCCAACGCATTTTGAAGCGCTGTCAATGGAAAAGTTACATTCCAAGATTAGTCCATGCTATTAATGATGATGATGATCCGGACCGAAGAGTGGAGTATTGCGAGTGGTACTTGGCACGATGTGGATGTGGATTGGACGAAGGGGTTTCGTAGAATACCCTCCGCGTTCACCAGACCTCACACCACTAGACTTTTTTTTATGGGGATACTTAAAAGACAAAGTCTACGCTATAAAACCTGCAACAGTCGCTGAATTGAGAGCAGCCATTGAACGAGAATGCACACAAATACCAAACGAAATGTTTCGTGATGTTTGCGATTCCATTGCTTCGCGTTATCAGCAGTGCCTGGACCAGAACGGACGTCAGTTTGAAAACAGGCGTTGACAAAACAATTAAATAATGTCTGTAGATTCTATTACATTTTGAAAATGAAATGTATTTTAATAAACACTGCCTTTATAATTATTTAAAGTGTGTATACATTTTTTTGGGACGCCCTGTATATACAGTATGTCCCACAAAAAAGTACACCCAACTTTAGATCGTACTAACTCCTCCAAAAATTGAGATATTTTGGATCTGTTTGTTTGATTTAATATAGCAAATTATTCTTTGTTAACGTTCAAAATTTATTCATGTTTAAACGATTTAGTGTTTAAGCATCTGCTTTTAACTGAAGGGTACAACAAAATGGATTGCGCAAAATTGGTCATTGAAAAAATAATGTGTGTGCTATCGATGTAATGAAAAGACAAAATACAATGATAGATACTTTAACATAATTTTAATAAGATACAAAGCAGATTTTTCTTTATTCCTTATTACAAAAGTTATGCTTAGTTTTGTTTTCTTTCAACATGACGCCATTCCTATCGATACAAATCTGGAGTCGAGCGCTCATCTTCCCCATCACTCTTTTGATAAGATCTGGATTGATCCCGTGGACTTGATCCCGTGTGATTACTTTTTATGGGGTCATTTGAAAAATAGAGTATTTGCATCACAACCTATCAATTTAGATGATTTGAGGACTCGCATCACAGCTGAAATCAACTTGTTAAAAGACGATCGAGATCTTATCAAAAGAGTGATGGGGAAGATGAGAGCTCGACTCCATATTTGTATCGATAGGAATGGCGGTCATGTTGAAAGAAAACGAAACTAAGCATAACTTTTGTAATAAGGAATAAAGAAAAATCTGCTTTGTATCTTATTAAAATTATGTTAAAGTATCTATTATTATGTATTTGTCTTTTCATTACATCGATAGCACACACATTATTTTTTCATTGACCAATTTTGCGCAATCCATTTTGTACCACCCTTCAGTTAAAAGCAGATGCTTAAACACTAATTCGTTTAAACATGAATAAATTTGAAAGTTAACAAAGAATAATTTGCCATATTAAATCAAACAAACAGATCCGAAATATCTCAATTTTTGGAGGAGTTAGTACAATCTAAAGTTGGGTGTACTTTTTTGTGGGACATACTGTATATATATATATATATATATATATATCTTTCCTGGGGGTTTGAACGACTGTTCAGGATCGACCTGTGGTCAACCCCTCTGCAGCATCCCGCCTCATTTGCGGGATTTGGTGGAGGAGGGAATTGCTTTCCGATCTCCTCCTGCCCCTCATAGCCAGCCACACATGGCTAATCAGGGACTTTGCGCAGGAACCCGTTCAGATGGTTCTTAAAATTGTTTAGGTTGGTGTGCTGGAGGTTCCTCAGTTCTTTGGGCACGACATTAAAAAGTTTTGGGCCTCATTTTCCGAGGGTATTTCTCATCCTCGTTTTCATGGCCCTCTGTCCTACCGGAGATGGGACTGTACAAAATTTACCTCTTCTCTCATTCCAATGTATTTCTATTTTGTTTCTAAGGTTAGGGACAAAAACCTCGAATATTTTCCATATGTATATTATTATTGTGTACCGTTCGCGTCTTTTTTACAGAGTATATATATATATATATATATATATATATATTATATATATATATATATATATATATATATATATATATTTATTTATTTACTTATTTATATATATTGGTGTAATGATATATTGACTTAAGTAATTGATGTAAGAACTTTTATAGGGGTAATTTTGTATAATTTTTAATGTATGCAGGTATTCCTCGGTCAGGTAATTGGAAAGGCGACCATCGATTGGAATGCAACGTAGCTCAGGGCCGGAGTTGGTGGCCCGAGTAAAAGCAGCGTTGCTACAAAGGAGAACCCTTCAAGGGGATAGGGGGTGCCTCGGAAAAATTGGGTATCTTTTACGGGGGTGGGTGGGAGTTCTTACAGTTTTATAGGTTCAAAAAGAAAAAGTAGAAAGGTGGGGGAGATGAGGTCTGAATTGGAGCGCTGAACATTTGAGGGACAAAAAATATTTCGATTTTTTTTTTTAGTTTGAGTTTTGTGTGTTTTATCTTTAACAGGTTTATAGCATGTTTCGTTGGCATTCTTTAACATTTATTGCAATGTTTTTAATGCACTATTAAAGATGGCTCAGTAAAGAACTAAACACAAGGGGAAGTTGTATTGCGCATATATATATATATATATATTATATATATATATATATATATATAATGTATTTGAAGGTCAAGTGTTTCGTTTTGGGGGTTATATAATTGTAAAAAAAAAGGTAATATAAAACTCGTTTTTTATTTTTTATTTAAAAAATTTAAAAATATGTATTTGTGTGAATAACTTTTATTAATTTTAGTTTGAAACGAATAATAATAATAATAATGATAACCAAAATGTTGCTAATGTTAATATTATTTTCGTTTGCGTTCATTTGTGTCTCCTTTTCTCTTAATTGTGTTTCAAATAATAATAATAATAATGATCGTAATTAAGAAAAGAATGCTAAACTTCCCCTCCAAACTTATTTCTACCCATCCACTCCGTATTTCTTCCCCGAGCCCAACTTCCCTCTCCCCCTCTCCCCTTCCCTATGGCTCCTTTCCCCTGGTCCTTCGGAGTGAAAAAGCGAAGGGCATCGAAGCCTTGCCCGACGCGCCTCATGGCTCTAGCGTGCCACGGGTCACCAATCAAGAGGGTCGGACCGGAGAAAGCGAACGGAGCAGAGGGAACGCGCGCAGCTCATAATGAAGCCCATTTAAAACGCTTGAATTCCCCCCGTTGGCATGGAGACCCAAGCTCCTCCTCCTGCTTGATACGTTTGTTATACTGTATACACTGTGGTGGTTAACGTTTTTTGCGTCCCTTTTACATTTCACACACAACACACACGCATATATATATATATATATATATATATATATATATATATATATATATAGCAAACCTGTGGTTCGGATCCCACGTAAAACTGTAGGTCCCCTATTACCTCAGGTATTGCGAAGGAGGTTAAAAAAAATCGTTACATTCATAACAAAGGTTAGAAGCCTTTTTTTAATGGATTCATGAATGGAATTATTATTATTATTATTATTATTATTATTATTATTATTAATACTACTACTGCTAATAAAAATAGTAGTAGGTAGCAGAGAAGGAGAGATGAGTGGCATTGTAAGGTCGCCATCCATTCCTGTGTTTCGCTTTTGCCGAGAAGGAATTTGATAGTTGAACTCGTGTCGAACGAATTCTACAAATGCCAATGTCGAATTTTTATTTTATTTTTACATTTTGTTGCCTAATATCCTAAAATAACTTTCATTTACGAAATGCATAAAGAGGAACTAATATATATATATATACAGGGTGTCCCATAAGTCCGGCATCATAGGAAAAATAATAAAAAAAGGCAAAACAAAAGCTTTTATTTGCAGAACGTGCTCAATATGTATTGTTCCGTAGCCCATTCACCAAATTCCATCCGCCGGTCGGGATCATCATCATCATCATCATCTTCGTTTAATTTCTGTAGGATCTGAAGTTTATATGGATGCCATTTGTGAGCCTGAAGAATGCGATGGATGCTACTTTTCGACACTCCTGTCTCGGCGGACAATCGCCGAAGAGACTTATTGAGACTTCTGTTAAAATGAGCCAGGATAGCAGTCGCTGTAACGCTGTATCATCGTCAGTGGACCTCCTTGAAGGTCCACTGCGTGGTTTATCTTCTATGGATCCTGTTTCCTTAAACTTTGCAACAAGTCTGCTAACACAACTCTGTGTTATTGGCTCGCGGAATGGATGCAGTCTGTTAAATTCAGCAGCGGCCTCTCTTTGACTCCGATTTCCTATGAGTAGAATTATCTGGATTCGTTCTTCCTTGCTCACAGACATTATGGCCTGTAGAAAGAGAAAAATATGAATTATGGTTTGTAGAAATAGAAAAATATGAATTTCTCCTATGATGCCGGACTTATGGGACACCCTGTATATACACATATATATCACACGTATTAGTGATGCAACCTGAGGTTCTTCTGGTCCGGGCCATTCCAGAATCGAAATATGCCAGTTTCCGACACTTAAGTCACAGATTATACCAGAAAAGTTGTTATTTGAGCGCCATTTGTTTACTAAAATTCACCCCATTTATTTGGAAAAATTGAAAAATATCGGTCTGACCGGTGTGGACCAGTCCAGTTATACCTATATATATATATATATATATATATATATATATATATATATATAATATATATATATATATATATATATATGAGTTTTGTGTGTGTGTAAAATGTTAGAATGTTTTTTAGAATGGAATTTTTCGAGTGGTATTTTTAATATACAATAAAGTAGAAATTGTTGCATTCTCAATAAGGAAATTTATTCGTAAGAATTTATTGTCCTTTTAAGGTATTTATTTGATTTTCTTTTAATTGACATATATATATATATATATATATATATTATATATATATATATATATATATATATATCAGGATTCTGCTTCTGCTCTTTACATAAGAACTCCCTTTCGATCGGCGCTCTTCTCAACCTCATTTCTTTATTAATTTTCACACTGTTGACACAATTGGTATTGAAGTTGTGTATAGAGAGTGGTTGCCATGTAGTAGTGTTTGGTTTTTGTGGTGTGGTGTGGTGATGTCGATGGTTGAAGCGATCGTGTAAATCGAGAAAGACTGACTGACTGGCAATTTGTTTCCTGAAAGTCGAGCTGGTGGCCCCATCTCAAGGCCTGGCCTGGTGGAGGAGCGAGTTGCTCGCGATCTCCATCGCGCATAGACAGGCACACCCGCCTCTTCTGGTACCGTCCTGAGCCAGCCGTCTAGTCTTGAAGAATTCTATGTTGACGCGAGTAATGTTCCTGATCTCCTTCGGAAGCTGGTTGAATAGTCTTGACTCCCCCCTGACAACCACGCTATTTTCTTTTATAGAGTGAGGGTGTCCCTTGTCTGGCCTTTGGTTTGGGAGCACAACACATTCTATCTTTCCTATTTCCCACTGTTGTTTGGGTGGTTACTGGATTCAGCTTGAGGTTAGGTACCAGTTTTGTCATTATTTTCCACGTGTAAATTATGGTATATCTCTCTCTTTCTCTCTTTCCTCTGAATATAAATTTAATTTACGAAGTCTTTCTCAGTAGTTGAGTTCTTTGCAGCCATCACTTCTGACTCTGAAATTTCTTTGAATTTATTCTAGTTTAATAATTTCTTCCTTTTTATATTGGGGCGCCAAGACTTAGCAGTATTAAATTGTGTGTGTGTGTGTGTATAATGCAAACCCACAAGGAAAAAAATTATTCCAAGGCCTTTCGTGTGTTCAGCAGTACACCTCGTCATTCTCTGACGAGGTGTACTGCTGAATACACGAAAGGCCTTGGAATTATTTTTTCCTTTTCCTTGTGAGTTTGCATCATTCATTTATTTCACGTGTTTAATTGTGAAATTCATCATCATATATATATATATATATATATATATATATATATATATATATATATATATATATATAGCTCAGAATGGTTCCCTGAGCTAACTTTTACGGAATACACAGATCTAATGTGCATGGGACGAGGAACTCTTTCGGGATAATTAAATTCACTATCGTCCGAATAAGTAATGGTAAATGACAAATACTAAGTATAGCTGGTGAGGGAACCTATATTTTTGGGCTTTTCTCAGGGTTGGTAAAAACCCAGGTTTTTCACAAAAAACCCAACCCTGCTGGGTTTTTGGGTTTTTGATGGGTTGAATTTTTTTTTAAAAAAAGGTTCGATAATTATGTAGTGCCTAATATATCTATTATTTTATTAATTTATTTATCTAATCAACAATATATATTAAAAAGATCTTTATTTCACAGAAAGTTCAGATATGAGAGATAATAATGACATATTAGAATTTTCTCCATTTTAATTTTAGATCTTTCCTTTATTTCTTAACAGCAGATTTCAGCTTTATTTAGACCTAACTCAAATTTAAATTTTTAAGATGCCAAACTCAAAGAGTTATAGAGGTGGAAGATCTAAAGCTAGCGAATGGGACGAGGTGACTTTATTAAGTGATCAGCCTACTAGAGTACTATGCAATTATTGCAAAGAAAGTATCACTCGAAAAATTGAGTGTGTGAAACATCATCTAGAGAAAGTTAGACCCACACATACTGGTGGAAGACTTAAAGCTGCCGAATGGGATGAAGTAGAAATGTTGAGTGACCAACCAAATAGAGTTCGGTGCAAATACTGCAGATGTGTATTTTCGAAAAAAATAGAACGAGTGAAACATCATTTAGATCGATGCAATAAAAAAGGGGTACAGGCTCGTGATGATGAAGCGGATGAGCTTACAAATACAGCTACATCAGCAACTCTTCCTCCTACACCTAGACACGGCAGTTTTGAGAGTAGACTCTCTTCGAGCAAATCATATAAAAGCCTGGTTCATGATGACACTACAATTCGCAGTAGTGAGACTTCATTCACTTCAACCGCTTCTGAATCTTCCATACCTTTTTTTCATTCTACTCCAGCCAAGAAAACGCAAGGTCAGATAATGCCATATGTGGTTAGAACAACTGTAGATCAAAAAGAACAACTAGATTTCCAAATGGCCAGATTTTTCTTTTCAGCAAATATTCCATTTGTAGTTGTAGAGAATAAAGAATTTATTAAATGGGTCCAAAATTTAAGACACGGCTATTGTCCTCCAAACAGAAAAAAATTATCTGATGACTCGCTAATCAAAGTGAATAATGAAGTAGGTACTGGATTCAATGAAAAAAGACTTAGTCAATTCTACTGTAACTTTAATTCAAGATGGTTGGAGCAATGTGTCAAATGATTCAATAATTGCCCATAATGTTCACAATGGGTGCAAATCCTTTTTAATAACTTTTCAATTTTTCATAACCTTTATTTACACATTGCATAATTTAAGAATTGTTTTATAAGTCAGCTTACTTGAAATAATCAACATGCCAAATCATTCTAATTAGCTACAATTGAACAATGTAGCAATCAGAAAAATTTCAATTATTTAAAATAAACATCTCAGAACAAAAACCCCAAAACCCACTGAAAATTCCAGTGGGTTTTGGGTTTGGGTTTTTGGGTGCCAACCCTGGCCTCTCTGCTACTGACCCTTTGCCCACGTTGGGCTTTCATCATGAAGAAGAAAAACTTTAGTATTTGCCATTCACCATTACGTATTCGGACTGTAGTGGATTTAATTTTCTCAGAAGAGTTCGTTGTTCCATGCACATTAGGTCTGTATATTACGTACGGGCAACACGCTTGACCTCCATAAAATGAGGAATCATCGCACGGAACATTTGAAAGGTTGAAATATATATACAGGGTGTCCCGTAAGTCTGGACCCATAGGGATTTATAATTTTTTTTTTTGTTATTATTATTATTTTATTATTATTTTTTTATTATTTTTTATTATGATTTTTATTTGTGGGGCCACTTGAAAGCCAAAGTGTACGAGGTCAAACTTCAGAACATTTTCCACCTTAAAGCACGCATTGTGGAGCGTGTCAAGAAATTTCTGCGACTGTGATTCAGAAAGTGCTGTCGCAGTGGAGATTGCGTCTTCAACTATGTGTGCGACACAACGGCAGACACTTTGAACAGATTATGTAATAAATTTTTGGACTATTTTGTAATTTTATATTTTTTCCCTATGGGTCCAGACTTACGGGACACCCTGTATATATATATATATATATATATATATATATATATATATATATATATATATATATATGTATTGTGTGTGTGTGTTTAGAGGGAAGCTAGGTTTTGTTCACCTTCACTCTTTCAGAATGAAGCGACCGATGAAAAACGTCTTTTTTTGTTTACTCTATCGACGTCTATTTGTTTATATTTGTTTGTTTGTTTCAGACATAAAATATTTTGTTTGAAGGTTTTATTTTCCCCCCTTTTGGTTTAAGTCTTAAGACGCCGAATGTTGGGTAGGGGGATTTTTTTGATTGGTTGAAAAGTTTGTTTTCTAAGAATTAATTATTCACACACACACACACACACACACACACACACACACATTACATTTTATACACACACACACAGAGGGTTGACAAAAGTAAATACACACCACAGTGATGTCCCCAAAAACAAAATGGCAAAGCTCATCACATAATGCAAAGGGGGAAAGCAGCAATATTCTAAATATATTGACTCGATATCTTTCATTATTTGTTGACATTTATTATCAAATTAAAAACTGAAAAACCGGTGTATGTATATATATATATATATATATATATATATATATATATATATATATTACTTTTGTCAACCTTATATATACAGCCTTGGCCAAAGGTATTAAACACCCTACTTATATGGGTAATAGTGTTATTCCTGTTTTTTGAGGTTAGAAAAAAGTATAAAACAAGAAGTTTGTTTATTCTGAAATATTTTAATACCTAGCTTGAATGCGCCTTGGCATCGAACCGACTAATTTTTTGCGAGTTTCAATAGGCATTTTTTCCTATTCTTCGAGGAACTTAGCATGAAGTTCAGCTTTAGACAAAGACTTATGTCTCCGGACAACCTTGCCTAATATTGCCCACGGGTGTTTTATAGGATTAAAGTCTGGGCTTTTGGGGGGGGCCACTCCAAAAGTTGATTCCTTTCGCGTCAAGCCAATTTTGAGTTGCTCGAGATGCGTGACAAGGAGCATTATCTTGCTGGAATGTAATGTCACCTTTGCTTACTCCTGGGTAAAGTTTTTCCATAGACGGGTCCTGAACTTGCTCTAACGTGGCAGTATACAACGAGGAATTCATCCTCCCTTGCCACAAAAACAGTTTTCCAACTCCTCCAGAAGACATGCAGCCCCAAACCATTATGCTACCACCGCCAAATTTTACTGTAGGGGCAATACATTCTGGCTTGTATGCTTCGCCTACTCTTCGTCTTACAAACGTTGCACCAGGAGAGCTGAAAATCTGAAAGAATCCAAGAGAAATCAAACTTTTTATGATTCCCTATAAAATCCAAAAGGCAGGGTACTTATCAGTTTTGATTTATCAATTTTTTGCCCATTTAAGTCTCTTTTTTTTCTCTCTGTCTCAGCCATGATGGTTTCTTTCTGGCTTTTCGTGCCTTGAGATCAGATTCTACAAGCCTTCTTCTCACTGTTCTAGATGACACCCTTTTGTTTTTTGCTTGGGATAGCTCTGCAGCTAGCTCAGATGATGTTTTTTGGCGATTTTGCAAAGATGATCGTTTCAAGAATCGATCCTCCATAGCATTAATAACCCTCTTTCGCCCACTCCTCGGCTTAGATGCGTGGCTCTTGGTGTCCTGAAGACGTTTTAAAGTTGCTCGAACAGCGCACCTTCAACATTTAAGTTTTCTCGCAATTGAAGCTTGCAAAAATCCTTGAGAATGAAAAACCTCGATTTAACTATTAACCCTTTCAGATTCGGTTAACTCTCTTTTCTTATCCATTGTTCGAAACTTATGAATATCTCTGAAAAAATCAACATTTTGATAGAGTTTTCAAAAAATTAACCATGGAAACAGGTTTTTATTATACTTACATTTTTTGAGAAAATAGGTGGAACTCAAAAATTTAAATAAATTAAAATACCTCGGCAAAAGTGTTCGATTAAAGTGCAAATTAGTCATATTATAATCAAAAAACTCTAAACTAATTAAGTAATTATTTCATTGGTCGAATATTATCTATAATCACCATAAGCGAGGTTTCAGGGGGTGCTATATAATGTATAAAACCCGCATTAATATATGAAAATTGGAATTTTGGTTCATCTAGATGATATAGTATGTAGTGTTCATAATTATATTGACAGTTTTCAGTGCTGTATGTAGAGCTTGAAAGTTTGTTTGTCTCTGCATTTAATACCAACCGTATCTCTTGCGGTTAGCACTATTCGTATTGCACGTACGAAATTACATAACTAATCAACTCTGCTGAAAATGATTCCTCTTTATTTGAAACACTTTGGTTATTGTTACCGGAATTTTAGTTAATATAAAACCAATTGTTTTAGTTACATCCGCTAAATACTGTATTAGTAATAATGAAATGTTTTGTTTTACGAGAAAAAGATAGGTCACTTTACTAATTTTTTATATAAAAAACTTTATGAAAAAAAATTTAATTAACGTTTTTAAGTTAGGTTAACTAAATATATTTTAAGTGTATTTGTCGCTCGCTAAGGAGGCCCAGATACCCCCCGGACTATATTTGGTGGTAGATCCGTGACGCGCAATGGAACGAGTCTGGCGGTGGTTTTCTGCCGTTTAAGCCGCTTCTTCTTATTCACATTTGTTCAGACTCCTTAATTATAATAAGCGATAGCGAAACAATCGTAATAATTATGCAACCAGTTTCAACTCGTAACACTGGCCAACAGTATTTTTCATCAGATACGAGGGTATTCAATAAGTATCCGCACTTTTTATTTTCGCAATTTTATTTTCACATCTGATAGATTATAAACACATCACTTCTCAACATAGTCTCCCTGTTTCTCAACACTCTTAGTCCAGCGATCTACAAGCTTCCTAATGCCATCACAAAAGAATGTTTTTGGCTGTGTGCGTAGCCAGTCATGCGCCGCCTCCTTCAGGTCATCATCGTCTTGGAATCGCTGACCTCTCAAAGCGTCTTTTAGTGATCCAAACGGGTAAGAATCCGAAGGTGCCAGGTCTGGACTATAGGCTGGATGGTCGAGAACTTCAAATTTAAGTTATTGAAGGCATTTTCTAGTCTGTGCAGCGGTATGAGGGCGCGCATTGTCGTGTAACAGAATAACACCTTCCGACAATCTCCCTCTCCGTTTTGTGCGAATTGCTTGCTTTAAATCATTCCGATGCACTTGTCACTGTAGTTCCACGCTCTAGATAATGTTCAAGGATAGCGCCTCGTGTATCCCAAACCAGTGTTAGCATAACTTTACCTGCTGACATAAGCAAGCAATTCGCATAAAACGGAGATGGAGATTGTCGGAAGGTGTTATTCTGTTACACGACAATGGGCGCCCTTATATCGCTGCACAGACTAGAAAATGCCTTCAAGAACTTAAATTTGAAGTTCTCGACCATCCAGCCTATAGTCCAGACCTGGCACCTTCGGATTTTTACCTGTTTGGACCACGAAAAGACGCTTTGAGAGGTCAGCGATTCCAAGGCGATGATGACCTGAAGGAGGCGGTGCATGACTGGCTACGCACACAGCCAAAAACATTCTTTTGTGATGGCATTAGGAAGCTTGTAGATCGCTGGACTAAGTGTATTGAGAAACAGGGAGACTATGTGGAGAAGTGATGTGTTTACAGTCTGTCAGATGTGAAAATAAAATTGTGAAAATAAAAAGTGCGGATACTTATTGAATTACCCTCGTATAATTATGGGTGGGCTAGATAGCTGTTGGGACGCTGATTCCAAATCTGTTTTCGGTTTTCCTCTAGCACGTCTAGTTTTCGAGAAGAGACCGATCATAATATATATAATAAATGTAATATATCAGGTCATCCCATAAGTAATGTCGTTTTTTACGATAGATTAAGTTTAAACTAGTCCTACTCAGTTTGAGCATAAATTTTCCGAAGGTTATATCTAAGAGGAGATCTATCGTATTTCGCTACATACTTTAAAGACCTTGACCGGTGAAGACGTGTGTTTTGCTTTATGTGAACCCCTCATAAACATGGCGGTATCAGAAGAGGATGTCAGGCATATAATGCTTTACGAGTTCAAAAAAGGGAATAGTGCTACTGAAGCAACGCGAAACATTCAGGACGTTTATGGCAACGATATTCTGCATGTGAGGAAAAGTCAAAGATGATTTCAAAAGTTTAAGAATGGTGACTGCTGTTTGACAGATGCAGCACGCTCTGGACGCCCTGCTGAGTTTGATGATGACCTGCTGTTAGCCGCACTTGAAGAAGACTGTTCAACAACTGTCGAAGAATTGGCCCAGAAACTCGATTCATCCCCGTCCACCATCCATCGACATTTGCAACAACTCGGGAAAGTGCTTAAGTTAGGAAAATGGGTGCCACATGAATTGTCGGTCGACAATCTGAGGGTGCGGGTAAACATTAGCACAGCTCTTCATTCCCGTGAACTCCAAGATCCGTTTTTGCACCGTTTAGTGACTGGTGATGAAAAGTGGATACAGTACCAGAATGTTAAGCGCCGTCGACAGTGGGTTTGTGCTGGAGAACCAGCGACACCACAGCCAAAACCAAATCTTCACCCTCGGAAGGTGTTGCTTAGTGTTTGGTGGGATAAAGGTGGTGTAATACACACTGAAACCTTACCACACAACCAAACAATCACCGCTCAAATCTATTGTCAACAACTGGATCGATTGAACACTGCACTAAAAGAAAAGAGACCTTCTTTGGTTAATCGGAAAGGAATCGTGTTCCACCACGACAACGCACGTCCTCATACCGCTCGGATCACTTCTGCAAAAATTGAGGAGCTTGGGTGGGAAAAACTTCCACATCCTGCATATTCTCCAGACCTTGCGCCTTCAGATTATCATCTCTTCAGGAGTCTGCAAAACTATCTTGACGAAAAACAGTATACTTCTTTAGATGACCTGCACACCAGTCTTTGTACGTTTTTTGCCTCAAAACCGCCTGAATTTTATAAACATGGCATTGAAAAGCTTGTAGGAAGGTGGCAGAGGTGCTATTGATTCCGATGGAAAATATATATATATACTAGATTAAAAAGTTTCACTTGAGTTTTTTTTGTCCTTCAAATTCCGATCTAAAAAACATTACTTCTGGGATGACCTGATAATATAATACTATATATAATATGCGTATAACTATATATAATATAATACTATATACACAATATATAATATGCGTTCTTTATACATGTAGTGAAGTATTTTGTCGTTGCAGCTTAGGTGTAGGTTTTTGCGTTACCGTTTCTGTACCCTCATGTATGGCATTTTGTCGTTTCAACTTTGGCTTTCCGCAGGTTGTCTTGTGGTATTTTAGGTGAGAGCAGTTGCTGGCCACAAATTTGCAAGCGTTGCACATGTACACCCTTTTATTCTTTGGCGTAACAGTCACATGTCTAGTTGTGTGTTTTTCGTTTTGACACCCACTTACATATTTTATTTTTTTAGGTGATTTACATCAACCCACTCATCGATCATCATGCCTCGAAAGTGTAAAAATCACCCCGACAATTTCTGTTACGTGTGCGGCTCGTTCGCGACTAAATCACAACTGCGTACAATCACGATGGATCTTCGGAAAACTTACCGGTTATACTTCGGCTGTCCACTAGGCGACCAAGATAAGGCGTGGGTGCCATATGTTATCTGTACCGCTTGTTCGAATGGATTACGTGACTGGTTGAACCAAAGGAAACAGTCGATGCCGTTCGCTATGCCCATGATATGGAGGGAGCCAAGAGACAATCATGGCGATTGTTACTTTTGCAATGTTAACTCAACTGGATTCTCCGTGAAGAACAAGCATAACATCGTTTATCCGAACGTAGACTCCGCAATCAGACCGATCCTTCACGATGACTCGATGCCGATTCCAGTACCTCCACAGCATGGACTCGATTCTTTAGAAGACGAAAGGGAATCCTACGAAGGTACGATTGGCGGAGATGCGGGAGGGACCTTCGGGCAATCTTGACTACACACCTGACGAAGAGCAATCGGAGCCGGAGAGGCTTACCCAAAACGAGTTGAATGACTTCATTAGAGAAGCCCTCTTCAAAGAGAAATCAGAACTTCTCTCCTTGAGACTCGAGCAGAAACACACTTGAGAAGAACGTTCGAGTGTGTCACTATCGAAAAGAAACCATGATTTGGCGACATTCTTTACAGTAGACGGTCCGCTCTGCTATTGCCATGATATCAATGGACTTCTCAAGAACTTGTCACAGGTGTACACACCATCTGAGTGGCGCCTCTTCATTGATTCCTCACAGCGAAGTTTGAAAGCGGTTCTGCATAACAGGAACTTAAAGCTGTCCATCCCGATCGTCCACTCCGTTCATCTAAAGGAGACGTACGATAACATGAATATACTACTCGAAACAATCCAATACAGCACTCATCAATGGAATATCTGTTGTGATCTCAAAGTCATTGGTATGTTAATGGGCATGCAAGGAAGGTTCACGAAATACCGTTGTTTCCTATGGTAAGACGAATTCGAGAGGGTTTCGATACCTTGTTGAGAAATCTGCAAACATCAGTGCCGCGAAATTGAAGGAGGAAATCTTTGTGGGGCCTGAAATCAGGGAGGTTCTGCAGGATGAAGGCTTTGAAGAAAACCTGAATGCCTTAGAACTAAAAGCATGGCAGGCTTTCAAATGGATTTGTGGAAACTTCTTGGGTAACCACAAGTCTCCCGCATACAAAGATGGAGTTCAGAAACTGCTCGATGCATATCAGGAAATGGGCTGTCGCATGTCCTTGAAAATACATTTTTTACATTCGCATCTAGATTTCTTTCCCGAAAACCTTGGCGCAGTGAGTGACGAACAGGGGGAACGCTTCCATCAAGACGTCCAGTTAATGGAAAATTGCTATCAAGGTTTCTGGAACGAAAGTATGCTGGCAGACTACTGCTGGATGTTGTACCGCAACGAATCCGGACAAAGTTTACAAAAGAAAATCGTACTCGCAACGTTTTTAGGTTGGTTTACATTTATTTTTATGAATAAAGTTGTGCTTTTACGATAAATTGTGCTGAAATCAACACCAGTCATATTTCGATAACTAAATGTGCTAGACAGCTAGAGGAAAACCGAAAACAGATTTGGAATCAGGGTACAAAACTGGTCTAGAAAAGCGTGTATACATCTTTGATGAGAGAAAAAGTTCGATTTTGTCGACCAGTGTAATTAGTCGAACGAAGGTATATCACTGCATCGGTTATTATTGCATATAAAAACTTTTCTTTTATAAAACCGCGTCATGCAGAAATTCGTCAGATTTCAACAGCACAATATTTATAGAAGGAGGTAAGTCCATCAAAATCAAGGCAAAATAGAACAACGATTTTAGATGTTTCTCATTTTTATATTCTCGAAAAAAATGGGTGGGATTTTGTAGTTATATGATACAATGCTTAATTCTATTAAAGCCCAATCAGATCATTTCAATGGTGGAGAAATCCTATTTAAGATATCTGATTCGTACCGTTGGGTTATAACGTGAACCAATCACGAGTTAAGTAAACTTATCTAGGGTCATGACCCACAATCATTCACTCTAGATTAAGGTTTTTGATAAGAGCTTTTAATGTTCAGCAACTCAGAACACGGGTGTAGAGTTCATCTTTTTGTGATAGGAGCTTTTAATGTTTATATCTCCAATCACAGGTGTGGCGTTCATCATTCTCCGGCGCACGAACAAGGAATTTGCGTGCGAAGTAAAATTGTGAGTTTATGTACGTTGAGTGCATCTGTGCACGCAAGTTTTATATACATAACGTTACTTAACGTTGGAATAAAAACAAAACAGAAAATGATGAACTCGTTACATAGTTTCTATTTCTATATCAACTGAGTTGATAGTTGCCCTCTCCTAATTATCTTGGAGACACAAATAAGACTCGCAAAATTTTCAATGAAGGTTAACATAAAAACACTCATTAACAAATTACTTTCACTTACATTGTACATTACACCCAAAATATGACACTCAAAAGGTTAGGGATGGCTATTACAAAAGAACATACTTAAGTAGAATCCTTTGATTTGTTTTTTTATCTATTGGTTGAGGGTTTCCATTAATTGGAGGAATGCATCGAGGTGATTATGAACAATGAATGTAGCTAACGTTTCTGATCTTCAGGTGGAGTTTTAAGCGCAGGACTGAATTCCTTTGGCCCGGAGTGAATTTATACACTGAACAATTTACTATAAAATATTTAGTTAGTTAGCAACTGCTGCTCCGGCTCTGTCACTTACTTGATACTTGGTAAAAGACATTTATTTTATATCAATTTAATATTCTAACAAGATGTTCATTGGACAGCCGTGTCCAAGATTTGGACTCTAACTATTAGCAACATTACACGGGTTATAAATAATTTTTTTAAAGGTATTGTCAACACAGCAACAAGAGTGTTCAAAGCATACTCATATTTTAAACTACACAGTATACTGTCACACTGCTGAACGAGGTTTGGTAGACTCTTCCTGTTTTGTTCTGTCCTGGACTCCTGTTGCTCACTGACACCAGCTGTTTCATCATGTGATTCCAGGATGCCCTGACTTGAGAGACTCGAAATCACTGTCATGTATTTGCTGCTGAGCTTCATGGAACAACTTGAAAAACTCTTCTGAGCTCTTCCCTGGGGATAATAAATTACAATACATGATTATGATACAAGATAATGTACCAAAGACGCAAAAATAAAATTTTATAATTTGTAGCACAATCATTTCAAGAAACCCAGATTTTCAGTGGCCATTAATCAAAAGTTTTTTAATTTATATAGATCAAACTCACCGATTCTTTTCTTTTGCTTGCTCCTGCTGTTCTCCTCTCCTTTTGTATCTGATGTTTGCCGATGTAAGGCGTTCCTTAAAACCAACGCATCGTCCTATTCTAGCTGTTTTCTGGTCCTCATAGAAAGCATAGTCTTCTGTCATTTTGAGTTGATACAAATGTTCCAAATATCTTTTTTCAATGAAGGAAAAAAAATCACTCCGGAACTTGTCACCACGTTTCTTTTGTGGATATCTATCAAATCTACAAAATTACCAAAACTTTAATGTTGTGAATGCAAATTTCAATTATAAACATATTATAAACAGAATTTATTACCGATCATTCTTATAATTTTCAAATCACTGAATCACATGATTATGTTAATAAAATTACTGTCACAAACAAATAAATGTAACTACAAAATTTACAAAAGTATGACATATTTTAAATCTTTTTATAAGGGACTGAAAATTTGAGTCTTGCCTCGAAAATTCTTTGACTAGATCATGAATTTTGCTGGTGACACTGGGGTGTGAAATTGGATAGACATTGCACCAAATCCAGTGTTCAGTCAGACTTAGTGCAACCATATCAGCTGCTTGTCTGGTTTTCCAGTTCTCTTCTGCCATTACACGTTGGATGACATCTTTACCAAGAGGAAGCTTTCCATTGGGAAATGAGTCTGTGCTTGAAGATCTTTGACGTCCATCAAGAATTTTAACTGTGTCACTGCGTCTTAACATCCTACTATGCAGTATTTTTTGGCAATAAGGTTATCAAAATACATGTATTTATCAATTCTATAAATTCAACCTGAAAAGAAAAATATAAAATATAATTTCAAATAAAAAACAAAGTATTTGGAGAAAAAGGGCCGAAAAATTGCATTTTTTTAGCAAAAATTATGAAATATGGATTTTTTGATGCATTATTGAGCTCCAGCCCTCTGCAAATGTTTTAATCTGCTTCAGAGGTAAAAATTGCATCATAAACAGTTTTTAAACTGTCTTTCTATCATGTCCAGAACCCGAGATAGGTCACTGGGTTAAAATTTTGGTTACACGCACATACGATTTGTATAAATTGGCCGGTAGCAGTCACAGTTTTGTATGCAACCACCCAAAATCGGTTTTAAAGTTTAATCCTGGACAAAAGACAACTATCTAGACCCCCTCAATTTTGATCCTGGCACTTTTGATTTTTTCACTCCACTCTACTTACCATGAACTATTTGAATTATACTTTTAAATTGGATGGTGATGGCCGCAATTTACTTTAGAGTAACAACTTCTGACGCAGTATTGTATCAGGTCGTCCCATAAGTAACGTCGTTTTTTACGATAGATTAAGTTTTAAACTAGTCCTACTCGGTTTAAGCATAAATTTTCCGAACGTTATATCTAAGAGGAGATCTATCGTCTTTCGCTACATATTTTACAGACCTTGACCAGTGAAGACGTGTTTTGCTTTATGTGAATCCCACATAAACATGGCGGTATCAGAAGAGCATATCAGGCATATAATGCTTTACGAGTTCAAAAAAGGGAATAGTGCTACTGAAGCAACGCGAAACATTCAGGACGTTTATGGCAACGATATTCTGCATGTGAGGAAATGTCAAAGAAGATTTCAAAAGTTTAGGAATGGTGACTGCTGTTTGACAAATGCAGCACGCTCTGGACGCCCTGCTGAGTTTGATGATGACCTGCTGTTAGCCGCACTTGAAGAAGACTGTTCAACAACTATCGAAGAATTGGCCCAGAAACTCAATTCATCCCCGTCCACCATCCATCGACATTTGCAACAACTCGGGAAAATGCGTAAGTTAGGAAAATGGGTGCCACATGAATTGTCGGTCGACAATCTGAGGGTGCGGGTAAACATTAGCACAGCTCTTCATTCCCGTGAACTCCAAGATCCGTTTTTGCACCGTTTAGTGACTGGTGATGAAAAGTGGATACTGTAACAGAATGTTAAGCGCCGTCGACAGTGGGTTTGTGCCGGAGAACCAGCGACACCACAGCCAAAACCAAATCTTCACCCTCGGAAGGTGTTGCTTAGTGT
This sequence comes from Bathynomus jamesi, assembly GCA_023014485.1. Taxonomy (NCBI): domain Eukaryota; kingdom Metazoa; phylum Arthropoda; class Malacostraca; order Isopoda; family Cirolanidae; genus Bathynomus; species Bathynomus jamesi. The sequence goes on along the minus strand of JAJOZX010006240.1, from coordinate 52,490 downwards.
TTGGTGAGATAAAGGTAGTGTAATACACTTTGAAACCTTACCACACAACCAAACAATCACCGCTCAATTCTACTGTCAACAACTGGATCGATTGAACACTGTACACTAAAAGAAGAGACCTTCTTTGGTTAATCGGAAAGGAAGCGTGTTCCACCACGACAACGCACGTCCTCATACCTCTCGGATCACTTCTGCAAAAATTGAGGAGCTTGAGTGGGAAAAACTTCCACATCCTCCATATTCTCCAGACCTTGCGCCTTCAAATTATCATCTCTTCAGGAGTCTGCAAAACTATCTTGACGAGAAACAGTATACTTCTTTATATGACCTGCACACCAGTCTCTGTACGTTTTTTGCCTCAAAACCGCCTGAATGTTATAAACATGGCATTGAAAAGCCTGTAGGACATTGGCAGAGTTTCATTGATTCCGATGGAAAATATATACTAGATTAAAAAGTTTCAATTGAGTTTTTTTTTGTCCTTCAAATTTCGATCTAAAAAACATTACTTATGGGATGACTTGATATGTTGCTCTGAAACTTCTGTGCAAAGTGATAAGTTGAAGCCAAAGCGCAATAAAATTGTTTGAACAGGCAATTTCGCGCGTACAGACCTAAACTTTCATGAATACGAACAATTTACAGGATTTATTAATTATTTGCGATGGTTCAGATCTATCTGATTCAGCAGATTTATTTTTACTTGATCGCAAAGTGTAATGGAGAAGAAAAGAGGCCAACTTTAGTATAGTCCTTGATCTAATTTAGGGGGACAACCGCATTTCCGTCGCCTCTCATCCGTCGCGTGACCTAATGGAGACGCTACTGGTCTTGGCCCTGGTATTCGGGTACGGAAAGTAGGGTCTGCCTATTCATTGTCAACCGGAGAAGATGGGGATGGTGATTCAAAGTTGAATGTGGATTTTTCAGGGCTTTGTGATCCTTTTCTAGCGTCTAACTCTCCTGGAGGTTTTGCGTCACGTTGTTTGACGGGGAGAGCAGGACGCTCTTTTGGTGGTAACGGAGGTATGGTTATAGTTCCATCGAAACTGAGTCAGGTGGTACTTCCCCTATAAATTGATAACCGTCTGAGATGTTTACGGTTCGATCCGTGAAAATTTTCTTGACATTCTGATATGGCTTGGAGGTAAAATGATTCTTCAGTCAGATTCTTCGCAGAAATCAAACTAGCATCAACTGGTGACTCGGAACTCTGAGAAGCTGAGATTGAAACGATGGTCGAAAGTAGAGATCATCTGAGTTTTCCCGAATCCTGATTTGTTACACCACCAGATGGTTCACTTTGCGTGGGATTCGTATCGACACTAGGGACAATTTTGGTTTGATGGTCCTTTAGATTTAGTATTTCTTATCTATTTTTCCCAAAGTCTTCCATGATACGACATGGTCCATCCCATTTGGGGCTAAGTTTCTTCGAGTGCTGAGGAGGTTTAATGTGTTTGAAGTAACACCGTTGTCTAACTTGGATAGTGCATTGTTTTGGAAAGCGACTATGCTGGCACTGTTGAAGTAACTTATTTTGTTCATTCAGTTGTTTCCATGTAAGATCGAAGATTTGAAACGCTCTTTCGATGAGTTCGTGAGAGTACTTTGAAGCTGGTGAGGGATCACTCATTTCTCCCATATCGGCTCTCCCAGTATCTGGTATATCAAAAGGCAGCCTTTTGTCATAGTGATATAGCAGAAAATGTGGCGTATCTCCAACAGATCTGTTGTACTCGTTGTTGATAGCAATTTGGACGTATGGAATACATTCGTCCCAGTTTTTTCCTTGAGGTATGGAATGATTTTTTTTACAATACTCTCCAGCAGACACTTTGATATTGTCTGAGCGGTGTGGTCCGGTATAGGAATTATTTCCACATAAGTTAAATGGTCGATAAACACCAAGATCTGCTTGTTTCTTGTTTTTATTGTTGGTAGACCACTTAGAATATCCATGCTGCTGCATTTTCAAGGTCTCATCGGAACTGGCTAACGATGCATATGCACTGTTTGTGCTGGAGCACCCTTGCGTTGGTGACAAGAATGACACTTTTGACAATAGTCTTTGACTAAAGTTGTCATGTTTGAGAAATGGTAACGCTCCTGAACTACAAGGGTTGTTCAAAAAGTAAGTTTACAAGGTGTTTTGAAGAAACTGTTTCATTACAAGGCAAGTAACCATTACAAGTATTTCAACAACTTATTACTACTTTTCTACATAATCACCAAACAGATTCAAACATTTGTCGTAGCGTGGGACAAGCTTTCCGATGCCGGTCAGGCATGGGGACGAGGCCTGGCCTTGGCTCACGAGGCCTTAAGATTGTTAGGCTGAAGGTATTTGCGCCCAGAGGTGTGATATTCGGATGCAAATAACGACTGTGGTATTTGCACCTCTGGGTACAGATACTCACTTCGAAATCTTTTACGAATAAGCTCCTCCATGCTTTGGGAAGGCTCAACAATCTAACCTAGCCTAGTCCTAAAGCTCTCTTCCAAAGGTAACCAACCGTAGCCTCACACTAGCCTGGATCTTCTTTTTTTGAAATCCATAAGGAAAAGCAAGATTCTACTCAAAATTAATAAACAAAGACATAGCTCACTTCACTTACCTAATAAAAGGGAATTATTAAGCATTAAGCACGTTCATCTATCACACGCGGCCACTATACAACACCGACACGCTGTGTGTTTACAGTTGCCAGAACAAGATTTCCTCGGCACCATACGTTAGCCCAATAACTTTTTATTTCGTATTTCATGCAGTTCTTATTTCTCATTTTAATATACCGCAATATTTCAAATATTTATGATAATATGGAAAGTTATGATGTGAAGATGATCTAGCAAAATATTTCACTGAGTGTTGATCGTATAATTTCTGAATGGCTACAATTATTAGCGACTCTAGCGAGCATTGCAAACAGAGCTACATTTGGAGATGCCTTATTTTTTTATAAGTTTCGCATTTTTATGTATTTTGACAATAAGAAATTGAGGTCTTAAAGTTTACCAAAGATCATTAATGTAATTGTAGCTTGTACTGTATGTGAAAGATGTTTCTGATGTACGGTAGGCCTATAGGTATGAAGTTTATATCATGCCATTACTATATAATTATATATACGATAATAATATAATAACGATAATATTAAGAATATATTTGCCCCTGATACTGTCCATTATCAGACATTTTTAAAGTTATATGTATAATACTTTATATTATTAAAGTAAGTGAAAAAACCGAAAAAATTATTTGCAAACAATATAACCATTTACATCTCAGTTATAATGCCGATATTATCAAAATTATTGTTTCATATTGTTTCATATTATTTAGAAGTTTATATGTTACAATTTACAACAGGCGAAAAACAAAATTATCGACGCTAGTAGCAAGTTAGCAGTATACCAGGTGGTATTCTTCTCTAGTTTGGCCTATTTTTTGTTATAGATACAGTACAATAGTTTTTATACATAAATAATACAAACACATTATATAAGCTCAGTTCAACTGATGACCAACTGATAGATTGCTTTCCCACACTAGTTTTGCTACATTAAGTCAATTGGTCTACTGCTGACTGACTAAATAATATTTATATACCGCGACATATAATATTTATGTACCTAACATCACAGTGACCTGTCACTAATCCGTTGGTCACCTAACTGAATAGCATTTATCAAAGACTGCCGCCTGACTAGTCACCTGTCAGGTTATGGTCCTCACCTGAAGAATCGCCACCCCAACGCTACCGGGGGTTGAAAATTACAGAACAAAACAAATCAGGATTCCCTAAGGCCTCACGAAAGTCACGAGGCCTTTCCACTTTTCATCTGGCCTCGAGGCAGAGGCCAGGACCACTTTTGAGGTCCGAGGCCGTAGCCTGCAAATATGCCGAGGCCAGGCCTCAGCCCCATGTCTGATGCCGGTCAAGTAAAATATAGGGTCCTTAGTTTTTAACCAGTTTCGTACGGCCGCTTCTGCATCAGGATCGTTTGGAAATTGTTTACCTCCGAGGTGTTCCTTTAGGGCTGGAAACAAATGGAAGTCGCTTGGTGCAAGGTCAGGACTATAGGGGGGGGGGGGATCATCCATGACTCCCCAGTGGAACGATTCCAAAAGTTGGCTTGTTTGATTTGCAGTGTGAAGGCGTGCATTGTCAAGCAAGAACACCATACCTGCAGTAAACAACCCCGGACGTTATCTTCTGATAGCCGTGCGGAATCGCAATATAGTTTCACAGTAAGAAGTGGCATTATTGTTGTCCCTTTTGCATGAATTCAACATGCAAAACGTCTTGATGGTCCCAAAAAATAGTTGCCATCACCTTGCCAGCTCATGGTGCAATCTTGAACTTTTTGGCTCGTGGTGACCCCGGATGTTTCCATTCCATGGACGCCCGTTTAGACTCTGGTGTGTGATAGTGTACCCAGGTCTCACCTGTCACAATGCGCTCAAGGAAATGCGAACCTTCGGCCGAATACTGCTGATGAAAGGAAGGATTGCAGACCATCTCTGAGTCTTGTGATTATCCATTAACATTTGGGTACCCAACGCGCACAAAGTTTGTTGAACCCAAGCTTGTCATGAACAATGTTGGATATGGTTCCAAGTGAGAGATGGAATGTTGCTTGAAGTTCACGAATTGTTACTCTTCTGTTTTCACGAATAGCGTTGTTGATTCGTTCAATGTTTTCATCAGTTGTTGCATTGCTGGTCTTCCACTTCGTGCAGCGTCACTGGTGCTCTGCCTTCCTTCCGAAACTTTGCTCACCACTTTGATACACTTTGTCGACTTAAAACACTCTCTCCATACACTTTAACAAGTTAGCGATGAATTTCTGCAGCGGAAACGTTTTTCGCGTTTAAAAATCGAATCGCAGCACGCACCTCGTCTGGGGACCACCTGTCGAGGAGAGCAGCCATTTTAACTAGGGGTAAACCACATCACAGTGTTGCCACACATGCCTAACAAAA
>JAJOZX010006240.1:40000-45000 GCA_023014485.1 Bathynomus jamesi | reverse complement strand
GGTACACAAAAAATCAATTACTATCAAAACGTCATTGGGGAACTGCTCTTTATCATTCACGGTAATATAATTACAAACGAAATTTCCTTTCCCAACTTGAACTTCAGCTTTACTCGCACTTGAGGGGGAAGAACATCACCAGTTGCAGATTGCAAAAGCAATCTATTATGTCCTGCCTTTCAATTTCTAGGAGAGACTTTAGATAACTTCTTAAAACTGGAGGACTTAATCAAAGTCACTTGGCTACCTGAGCCATTAAGTCCTTCCATAGGAAGACTCGTAATCCTCAACGAAAACTTAGGATCCATAAAGTTACGATATTCCCTAATTCTCAACACAGATTTCGAAAAATACAAGGATTCATCCGCGCTACCTTTTTGAAGTGAATAACCTTTATTAAAAATAAAACAAATACAGTAATCTTACAATTCACAATGACAAATAATTGTGAAGCTGGACTATTTATTTACTTTAATTTGGCCCTTAAGCTTTAGGCTTTACTGTGCTCTTATTAAAAATAAAACGGATAGTTGTTATTAATAATAAATAAATCATGAATAAGGACTATTAATTAAGGTATGTATTAACTTTAAGTTATCATTAATTATCGACATAACAAATGCAAGGTCATTATTGAAGGTATTATACCAATACCATACAAAGAAATCAATATTATATACGAGAGAAACAGTCATGAGTAATGTGTCTTTAATCCTAGATTACGCACGAAAAATGAATAAAAAGTAGATTCAACTTTAGAATCCTTAAATGAATTATTAAAAAATTTCACGAGGATCAATCAGTCCATTCGAGGTCAATCTTATCCTCGTGCGCAAATGCAAACTCTGGTAGAACGTTAGATGAAGTGTCTCTACTTACAATTGTTCTTTGTTGCCCTTAAACCTATTATTCCCATTATTATTATATAGACTATTATTATTATTATAGACTCGGCTCCTTAACACTATCCTTAACCCTTTGAGGACGACTGGTACAAATTGGTATCGTTTCAAATACAACGCATTCGTAACTTAACCCTACAACAAAATTCCGGCCTTAAAGGGTTAACTGTGTACAAGACTAGTTAGTCTAGGCTCTGAAGACTCCGGTGGAAGACTCACTTCCACTGGAAGACTCACTTCCACAAGAGAATCCTCGAAAAAACTTCAATAGAGTCTTCAGCGGCGAGCTCAATGAAATCATCTGCGGTCATACCTGCTAAGGCCTTACTAACCCTCTCATAACCGCTTTACGTTGCTGGTAATTTGTTTTACCGTGAGCGACATTAGGTTTGTTATTTCCATTATTTAACTGAGCAAGTTTTGGGGATTTTTTTTGTTCGCTACTAGTCTGATTTGACCTTGGTTTTCTAATGTTAGGACAGGACGGTTACCAGCTCGATGACTAAAATCATTACATATCCAACAATAAGTTGCGTTTTTACAATAAGCCATGAAGTGTCCGAAAGTTTTGCAGTTATAACATCGAAATTGTTTTGAATTTTCCGCTGAAAAGGGGTCGGGTTTAGATCCGTCATAAATGGGTTTTTGCTGAGTCACCTCATTTTGTCGTACTTTAGTAGTAAGAAACCTGACACGAGCTTCTTCAGTATTTATTATTGACATTTAAATCAGAGATATTAATATAAGATAACATTGATTAATTTGCTTAAAGAAGCTTGCTGAAACATTCGCTTTTTCCTGTAATTTTCCTTTATAACGTTTTGATAGGTTGGCATGCAAAACTGTCAGTGCTTAAGCGTTACGTCCTTTGTCACAGAATAAGTAGATTGTGCTGTATCAGTTGCTATCTTCAAAGTACGGTCCAACCACGTCGCAAAATCTATAAGGTCTTCCTCAGGTTTCCAACGTAGATAGAACACGTTTTTCAAGGCCTGCAACGACTTATTTTGTATCACTTGCATCGCGATAAATTTCTAAGATTATACAGTATAATATTATACCCTTGAATTCATCCCGGGTAGTCGCAGGCTCTAATTCCGAGTGTCCTGAAATCGTTCGAAATGCAGAACCGGTTTGCGAATCAACGAAATGTTTCGATTCACTAATTTTATTTGCATCGGACGTGATGTTCTCGTTCGTAAAAAAAAAAGGTTTTAATGCAGCTAGCCAAGTTTTTATGTCAGGTCCTGTGGGTACATCGCCTATAGTTCCCTGAAATTTTGGTACTGCTGTTGGAAGGCTAAGAATCGCATTCACGTTAGTGGAAGGAGGCACGAGGGTGGTGTTTTGGTTGGAAGAACCGAGTTGATGCGTGTTCTGGTCTTTAATATTGTTAGATGGGATTGTTTAATCTCCTTCGTAGCATCTTGGTTCATATGACGGGGGGAACCTACAGCTTTATGCGGGATCCGAACCATGGGTCGCCGCATAATTTAGAGTCGGAGGACGGTCTCCCATCCAACTACTACCTAGACGTAATGTCGCTTTACTTTGCTGATCGATGGGAAGCGATTAACCACGCGCGACGTAGCCATGTTCTTTATTCCGCATGTACTGAAGTTATATATAAGTTAAGTACGCACTCGTGTTTAACTCGTACTTGATGAGTGTCTCAAATATCGAAAGGGCATAGTTGCGGGTACTGGGTACTGGAGCATTGCATCATGTTAAAAATGCTCGTGAATCGTGTTTGTTTGCCGTTAAAATATGAAAATCCGACTTATCGAGCAAGCTAAATGAGCCTCATTTCATTTACAGATTTCATACAGGGTTAAATTAAGTTAGGTCAGGTTAAGTTAACATAGGTCAGGTTAAGTTAACATAGGTCAGGTAGGTTAAGTCTCGTTATTAGAGTATCGATGAATTGTCTCGTTGTCGAGATGTTATTGGGTTCCGAACGAGCTGTACTCACGCGTGACGCTGTTCCGTATGCGGTGCCCCCTTTCCCCACCTTCTCGCGTCGTTATGGACGTTCCGGAGGTTTACAAGGTACGGAACGACGATGATGACGGTGATTGACGGAAAGGGGTCCGTCAATCGATCGAAGCAAGTTTTAACGGCTCGTCCCTCCTCATAATATTTTGATACTTACCAAAGAGTTCCTTACAAATATTTATGATACTTACCCTTAACTAAAACAAGCTATCACTCCGCTAGACCTGGCACGGTGCCAGTGAATCGTGGCATTCTTCCAGGGAGCGGAATAATGTAAACGGATATTAAGATTTTAGTGTATATAAAAACCTTCAACATTTCACTTATATGAAGCCTTTTTTTCCTTTCTTTAATTTAAATTTATTTTCTCTTTTGTCGTTCTATGGAGCGGGCATTGTATATGGCACTATGGCACTCTTCGGGAACCGAACTCTTCCGCGAGTTATTATCGCATCGTATTCATTAATGCTTTTGGTAGATAGAGCTTTCACTTTTTGTTACGATGCAAATTTTTTTTTTTTTTTTTTTTTTTAACAAAAAATTCTTCTTTGCTTCGCATTTTGCGTAAATGCGCGTAACAAAGATCTTGTTTTGAAGTTTACATTTCGGCTTTTACAACATCGCATCCACGCACAGTGCGTGATGTTACATCGATGTTGCTCGATTGCTTGGCAATGCATGAAAGGTAATAATCACCTCTTCCCGTCTGGCAGCTGGACCATATGAAAATAATGAAGATTTGCAGATTAATCGCAAGATACCGGTATAATTGGCTCCTTTTGACCATTAAATAAATGGCATTTGGCTTTCTCTTAATTCATTGGCTAAAAGGTGGAAGTGTGTGTGTGTGTGTGTGTGTGTGTGTGTGTGTGTGTGTGTGTGTGTGTGTGTGTGTGTGTGTGTGTGTGTGTGTGTAGCACAGTCTTTTTAGTTTACTTTATTTTTATTTTATCGCTCTTGGTCCAATTACGTAATTTTTTAAAATCTTGATTTTATCCGAGTTAAGATTTAGATTACTTACTCAAAAGCGAAAGTATATATATATATATATATATATATATATATATATATACCGGGTGTCCGAGAATTATCTGTACAATTTTTGGCTGTTATTAAAAGTCAACCATGAAGTGTAGAAATTCCAGTGTTGTCCCATTTTACAGAGAATCTCATTAAGTTTTTTCTGATACCAAGTTTTGACAAGTTTTTAGAAATTCCAGTGTGTCCGAAAATTATCTGTACAATTTCATCTTTTAATAAAATTCTTGATAACACACGTAAAATTCTTAAACAAGATTATTTAGAATCTGTATTTTCAAAAGTTTCTTTTATTATAGTAACGTTGTTACAAACATTCGATATGTGCACCATCAGTGATTCGCAAAACATCCAATCGATAATCCAAATGTTGCCATGTACGCTGCAGCATATCCACATCAATTCGCTCAATAGTAGCTGTGATTCTTGCTTTTAAATCATCAATGTCTGTCACCCGCGTACAAAAAAGAAAAAACTTGTCAAAACTTGTTATCAGCAAAAACTTAATGAGTTTCTCTGTAAAATGGGACAACACTGGAATTTCTACACTTCATGGTTGACTTTTAATAACAGCCAAAAATTGTACAGATAATTCTCGGACACCCGGTGTATATATATATATATATATAAAACCTTTGGTTAGCTTCCGCCCGAATTGTTCATTCTGACGAGGGTCAAGCTTTTCACTCCACCTTAGACCTACAGTTTAACGTGGAATCCGAACCACGGCCCACCAGCAACACAGCGTCTTAACCACTAGGCCACCCAGGGTACCCATTTACCTACCAACCACTTCCTTTATTGTGTGGAAGGATGAACATTGAACAGCTGGGTTTTGCTGCGCGCCGGCTGCCGTCGGGTCTCGAACCCGGGGTCGATGGATTCGTAGTCAGCGACGCTAACCACTACACCACCGAGGCGCATATATATATATATATATATATATATATATATAGTGGCGTTCAGAAGTCTGCGTCCACCTCAGTTTTAGACAATTTCTAGAAAATAATACAACTCTGAGAAAGTATGTCCGCTATATTAAGGTATTTTCTCTTACAAGAAATG
>JAJOZX010006240.1:0-35000 GCA_023014485.1 Bathynomus jamesi | reverse complement strand
GCCTCGGTCACTAGTGGGGTTCCTCAGAATTCCGTTTTGGGACTACTGTTGTTTATCATTTACATAAATGATATCGACGCTGGCATCGTCAGTAGGATCGCCAAATTCGCTGATGACACCAAGCTTGGTAGGATAGGAGAGTGGTCCGAAAAATGGCAAATGCCGTTTAACTTGGGTGAGTGCAAGGTGATGCACATTGGCTACGCCAATCCCAAGTCGAACTACTCGATGTTGGGGAGTAATATCGAGGCCACTGATTTGGAAAAGGACTTGGGTGTGCTAATTAGCAGCGACCTTAAGTTTACCAAACAGTGCGTAGAGGTGGAAAAGAAAGCCCAGAAGCTGTTGGGTTATATCAGGAGGCAATTTCGATTTCGGGACAAGGAGACTGTGCTCTCTCTGTACAATTTCCTGGTTCGGCCGCACCTTGAGTACGCTGTGCAGTTCTGGTCGCCCACCCTCGGGAAAGATATTGACAGGCTGGAGTGAGTCCAGGCGAGGGCCACAAAGTCAATCCTTTCTGTTAGGCATATGGGCTACAATCGACGCTTACCCGCCCTGAATTTGTTTTCGCTGGAAACTCGGAGGCTGCGCGGTCAACTCGTCGAGGTTTTCAAGCTCTTATACCGGTTTGACGATGTCGATTTTAGAAGCATGTTTAGTTTAAATGATAACTCAACTGGCAACAATGGTTGGAAGTTGGAGTTGAAACGGTTTAGCACTAGTGTGTGTGGGAATTACTTTACGTATAAGATCTGTGACACGTGGAACAGGCTACCTTCAAAAGTTGTGAACAGTTCCTCTGTGGATAAGTTCAAGAAAAGATTAGACCGATCTTGCACACTATTTGAGGATGTGTGTTGCTGTCTTGTAGGGTGGCTGTTCGAGAAGCCTAACCTAACCTAACCTAACCTAACCTAACCTAACCTAACCTTAGCGCCATCGAGCCGAGATAAGCATGATAAGTGTTTTGAACGCAACTGAGGGCTCGAACGATGGTTTCTCTTACGTCATTAAATAGTGAGGTACTCGCTAATTTACCCTAACTTAACATAACCAAACCATAACCTAACCTAATCAGGATCAACGTATCTTTTTTCCAGCAGTAAAAATATTTTTAGGCTTTATATACATTTTTTAATTTTCCGAGGTACCAAAAGGGTTACCTCACGAGAAAATTACCTCATTACATCTCTGAATTATAACACACTCCACCTCACTTATGCCTAGTTGCCTACACACCACACACACACACACAGCTTTTAAAATCATTCTTGTCAGCCACGATAATAGGCTTAATGCAGAGAAGTTTTTTTTATAGAGTCAAAAAGAAGAAGAAGAAGAAGAAGAGAAGAGAATGAAATTTAAAGTTTAAAAGCGTATCGTTTAGTTTGTTGTGTATATTAAAGTGGAAGGGAATGCTAAAATGGTGTTTAGAGGCATTCGCAATTGGTTTAAAGCGTGGCGTTTGTATGCGTGGCGTCTTCGGTTTCATTCATTTCCTCGTCTCTGGTCGTTCTTGTTAATAAGAAGGCGAGAGAATGCGCCTCGAGTCGAGCGAGACGAGACCTTGCTCGCGAGGTGCGTGCCTGCCTGCCTGCCTGCCTGCCTGCCTGCCTGCTTGCGTGAGACGTCGGGACCGAACTATCGAGACTCGTCGCTTAGTTTGTGTCAACTATTAAAAAGGATTCTTTATGCTTGATGACGCCATTGCGTCCGACGCGTTATTATTATTATTATTATAGATGGTATAATGAAGGTAGAGGAGGTTTAGTTAAGCTATACTGTACTTTGAACCCGGTTTCTATACTTTTCTACGCTAGTTCTCTATAGGCTGAGAGAGAAATGTTGATGATACGTTTGGGAAGGAAGAGGACACATTACCTTCTTCAACTTGGGTTTCCAGTTCAGTGGAGGAGACGCAGAGACTCGTATTGGCGACCTAATTCGTATTCATCTCCCGAAATCGACGTGGAAGCAGTCTTGCATAGTCTTAATTAATACTCGTTTAGAACCTATTCGCGTCTTCACACACACACACACACACACACTTGGGCTACGTCGTGGCCAATGTTGTAACACCGCTTCCCGGAGATCAGCGAAGTGAAGCGACATTGAGTCTGGGTAGTAGTTGGATGGGAGACCGTCCTCTGCGCCCAGATTATGTAGCGACCCGTGGTTCCCACGTAAAGCTGTAGGTCCCCTCGGTCATATAACCTTAGATGTTGCGAAGGAAGTTAAACAACCCCAATTAAAAAAAAATACACACACACACACACATATATATATATAAAGTGAATCTTTTACTACCAGTCACACATAAGCTATTGACATGTCTCGAACATTGAGAGCATATATATATATATATATACACACACACACACCTTGGTTTTGCTTCTGTCCGAATTGTTCATTGTGACGAAGGTCAAGCTTGTCACTCCACCTTAGACCTACAATTTAACGTGGAATTTGAACTACGCCCCACCAGCAGCCTAGCGTTTTTACCACTAGGCTACCCATGGTACCCATTTATCTACCAACCGATTTTTTATTAGGGTGAACAGCTGGGTTTTGCTGCCCGCCGCCTGCCATCACCGGGTCTCCCTCGCCCTCGCGGGGCCGATGGATTCGTAGTCAGTGACGTTAACCACTGGGTTTATATATATATATATATATATATATATATATATATAATATATATATATAATATATATATAATATAATACACACACACCGTGCATGGAACAAGGAACTCTTGTGGGAAAATTAAATCTACTATAATCCGAATAAGTAATGGTAAATGACAAACACGATACTCATGAAACACTAACATCATGAAAAAGAAAAACTATAGTGTTTGTCATTTACAATTACTTACTCGGATTATAGTGGATTTAATTTTCCCAGAAGAGTTCATTGTTCCATGTACGCACGGTCTGTGTGTATCATGAAAAAACTTCAGGGGACCATTCTGAGTTCAATCCCATTTATATATATATATATATATATATAATCTGGTCGTCGGAATAAGGATGAGGATCCGCGCTCCCACCCTTTGACCCCTCTTTTCGGTTCTCCCCCCTCCCCTTTTCTTAATTCGTTCCTCTCGCAGTAATCGGGCGCGGTTTCTGATGCAGAAAACGCGGTGTCACTTGATTTTCCGCCTTGATAATGAATTTGCGTTGGTCGTGGCGGGTCGCGGATGCGTTTGACAGAGCCATTAAGAGACATCTTTGATGCGGGTTTCCGTCTCGAAGGCTTCGTGTCTTTACCGCTTTTGTCTTTAGGCTCATTTCGTCTTGATGGAATCGACCCCATCCCCTCTCTTTTTACCCCGCATCCCTCGGTATCCCGGACCTACCTCCGGTTCTTAGATCTTCCTCGGATCTCATCCTTCTCCGGCACTCGTTTCTCGCCGCCCTCGCGCTAACTGGCCCGCTTGGCTCGCCCCGCCCCAGAGTCTGTCCTTGTCTTGCGTGGATCCAATCTCTCCGCGGTCTTGGTTCTTTTTTTTTCTTTTTTTCTTTCGTTTGAAGGCGTAGTTGGTCTTGGGACATCTCAAGACGGTTTTTATTTTCGACTTGTCCTCATCACTTGTCCAATTTTGGGTTATTTTTATTTTTATTTTTTTTTTATTTTTTTTTTAGTTCGTAATTTCGTTTTTGAGTTTGTAGTTTTTTATTTTTTTTCATTTGATGATTTTTCGTTTCTTTAAATTGCTCAAAAATTTAAGCCATGCCTATAAAAACTCAATTCCCTTTATAAAATGCACGACATTGTATTCCATTTTATTTATATATAATATATATATATATATATATATATATATTATATATATATATAATATATATATATATATATATATATATATATATGCAGGTCCGGACAAATGGAACGAACTATTAATTAAAAACTGTAAAAATGAAATAGCTACACTCTTATACTGGATATGGAGAAGATCCCTAGACACGGGAAATACCGAGCATCTTGAAAAGAGCAAACATCGTCCCTATATATAAAGGCGGGGATAGATCTCGAGCAAAGAACTATAGACCAGTGCCCTTCACGTTCCACCTCAACAAAATATTTGAAAGAATAGTCAGAGAGAAAATCTATGACTTATTGGAGACATTGGAAAGATTCAACGAAAAGCAACACGGACTCCGATCAGGAAGATCATGCCTATCACAACTTATAGAGCATTATAACAATGTCCTAGACGCAATTGAAGGCAATGAAAACTATGATGTCATATACAGGGATTTTGCTAAAGCTTTAGACAAATGCGATCATGGTATAATAGCACATAAAATGAAACATGGGAATAACAGGCAAAGTGGGAAAATGGATCTACAACTTCCTCAGAAACCGACTACAGGTGGTCAAAATTCAAGGTGTATCATCATCATCAGAATCAGAAGTACCCAGCTCAGTACCACAACGTACAGTGCTGGCCCCACTCCTGTTCATTATCATACTAACAGACATAAACAGTGGAGTAAAAAGCAACAGTATAGTAACATCATTTGCGGACGATACAAAGATCAGCAGAAAAATCAGCGATGCAAACGAAGTGAAGGCCTTACAGAGGGACACAGACAAAATATACAAATGGTCAGAAGACAACAATATGACATTTAACACGAGGAAATTTCAGCTCTTGAGATATGGTAGAAATGAGGAACTTAAACAGATTGCATATTATGTTCCAGATAGACAAGAAATTCGGAGAAGCACGAAAGCCGTCGACTTGGGGGTAATAATGACCGATGATGCCAAATTCGAGACACAAAATCAGATAGCAATAAACAAAGCAAAAAAAGTCGCGGGACAGATACTAAGAACGTTCAAAAGGAGGGACAAGACAGTAATGATTCCCCTTCTGAGAACATTGATCATACCAAAACTTGAATTCTGCTCAGTTTTGACGTCCCCATATAAAAAGGAAGAAATTAATAAAGTAGAAGAAACGCAGACATATTTCACAACCAAGATTAATCGATGGCTGCAAAGAACTCAACTACTGGGAAAGACTACATAAACTAAATCTGTACGCTCTGGAAAGAAGAAGAGAGAGGAGGTATACCATAATCTACATATGGAAAATGATCGAAAAACTGGTACCAAACCTCAAACTAAACCCAATTACCATCCAAACAACGCTGGAAAATAGGAAAGGCAGAATGTGTAGTGTTCCCAAATTAAAGGCCCGACAAGGGACCTCTTCAACTCTGAAGAAAGATAGCTTGGTTGTCAGGGGACCAAGAATTTTGAACCAGCTTCCAAAGGACCTCAGAAACATTACAGGGATCAAAGTTGAAGTCTTCAAGAGAAGACTAAATGCCTGGCTTAGGACGGTACCAGATGAGCCGGGTGTACCTGGCTATGTACGGTGGAGAGCGCAAGAGAGCAACTCGCTCCTCCACCAGGCCAGACCTAGAGGCAGGGCCACCAGCTTGACCTTCGTGTGAAAAAAGACCGACGCACGGAACCCAAACAAGGTTAACAAGGTATATGATGTAAACCCACAAGGAAAAAGAAAAATGATTCCAAGGCCTTTCGTGTAATCAGAAGTACACCTCGTCAGGGAATGAAGAGGGCAGGCGAGAAACCCAAAATATATATACAGCGGGGCGGAAACAAAAAGATTAGCACATAATTAACAAGACTTAATGAGAGGCAGAAGGAATTTAAACAGGATATTGTCAATTTTATACATTCCCGCACTGTTGTTGAAATTATTTTTAAAATGGATAAATGCACATTCTAGAATATTTCTTTCAATTATAGCTCTGTTTTTAAAGAACGCTTTAGAACTATCCCACTTGATGCTATAATTACATCTATACATATGGTTAAACAATGCATTAGAATTATTTGCTGTTCTCCACGCATATTTATGCTGTTGTACCCTAGGTAATATCTAACGTTTTACCCGTTTGGCCTATATACACTGAGTTACATTTTGTACATCCGATCGAATACACACAACCAACCACATTATCCGGGCTATTCTTTATTAGGCGTGATTTAACAGTATTATTATACTTAAAGATTACATTGATGCCAATTGCTTTAAGTAAAGTGGGAAGATATTGAAAATTAACATGGTAACGTAGGCTAAGGATATGTTTACGCTCAAATTCCTTTACAGTTACGTTATTATAATACCTATTCTTGGCTTTCCTTAGGCAGTTATCTAAAAATGAGATAGGATAACATAATTTAGTACCAATATTCATGATATTGCATAACTCGGAATCTAAAAATGCACTCTTACGTATATTTTTATTCTGACCATCATCCCTCGATTAAATCCTCTGTTTTCTCTGCTATGTTTCTTAGAGCATTGAGAGTTGTCAGTCCTGAATTTTTAGATTCCGAGTTATGCAATATCATGAATATTGGTACTAAATTATGTTATCCTATTTCATTTTTAGATAACTGTCTTAAGAAAGCCAAGAATAGGTATTATAATAATGTAATTGTAAAGGAATTTCAGCGTAAAAATATCCTTAGCCTACCTTACCATGTTAATTTTCAATACCTTCCAACTGTACTTAAAGCAATTGGCATTAATGTAATCTTTAAGTATAATAATACTGTTAAATCACGCCTAATAAAGAATAGCCCTGATAATGTTGTTGGTTGTGTGTATTCGATCGGATGTACACAATGTAACTCCGTATATATAGGCCAAACCGGTAAAACGTTAGATATTAGGGTAAAACAGCATAAATATGCATGTAGAACAGCTAATACTTCCAATGCTTTATTTAACCATATGTATAGATGTAACCATAGCATCAAGTGGGATAGTTCTAAAGCGCTTGTTAAAAACAGAGATATAATAGAAAGAAATATTCTAGAATGTGCATTTATTCATTTTAAAAACACTTTCAATAACAGTGCGGGGACGTATAAAATTGACGATATCATGTTAAAATTTCTTTTGCCTCTCATTAACCCTTGTTAAGTATGTGCTAATTGTTTTGTTTTTCCTGTACGTTGTATATATTTATGGGCTTCTCGCCTTTATCTTCATTCCCTGACGAGGTGTAGCTTTGAATACACGAAAGACCTTGGAATCGTTTTTCTTTTTCCTTGTGGGTTTGCAGCATTCATTCATTTCACGTGTTTTATTGTGAAATTCATCCCATATATATATATATATATATATATTATATATATTATATATATATATGTTATAATGTTTCAGACCAACAAAGACCCACTCATGGCTGGTCTACCTAACTGCGTTCGTAATTGTGTATTGTGCATATCCTCCGTGGTGGCGGAGAGGACCTACAATTTTCCGTGGGTTCCGAACCACAAAGCCTTAATTTTACTACCTTAAACTATACCCAATATATCAACATATGCGTCTAATCGATTTTTAAACATGTTTATAGACGTGCTACTAATTACTTCTACCTGCAAACTCTTCCACCTATTTACTATTCTATGCGTAAAAAAGTTTTTGGCAACTGCTGTCTCGAACCTTCTACTTGTCAACTTACACCCGTTATTTCTAGTCTTATTGAGATATTTCGAAAAAGCTATCTCTATATACGTTATCGAACCCATTCATAATTTTGAAAACCTGGATTAGATCATCCCTTAGCCTCCTAGTCTCGAGTGTAGTCAATTTTAATTCCTTAAGCCTATCCTCGTAAGACTTTGACCTAAGCGACGGAATCATCTTAGTTGCTCGTCTTGGAACACACTCGATTTTGTCTATATCTTTTCGCATATGCGGATTCCAAAATTGGATCGCGTACTCCAAATGGGGTCTAACTAATGATTTATAAAGAGGAACTATAATATTGCGCGATTTGTACTAAAAATTCCGAGCTATAAAACCTAGCACTTTGTTCGCTTTATTGACCGCTGCTGTACTTTCTTTCGCTACTTTTAAATCACCAGTGACTATAACTCCTAAATCTTTTTCCTGCTCTACGCTTGCTAACTCCTTCCCTGACATACTATACGCAAAATTACCGTTACGCGAACCTATATGTAAAATTTTGCACTTATCGACGTTAAATCTCATTTGCCATGTGACTGACCAATCAACGATTTTATTCAGATCTTCCTGAATTTTATCTCTATCTTCTTCATTAATCGCCCTACCACCCAACTTCGTGTCATCCGCAAACTTTGAAACTGTACTGACTAGACCGACAACTAAATCGTTAATATATATAAGGAAAAGCAAGGGGCCCAATACAGGACCCTGAGGAACGCCGCTCGCTACATTAGCCCAAGACGACTCCACTCCATCAACGACCACCCTCTGTTTCCTACCTCGCAACCACTCTTCTATCCAATTTACTACTACACCCCTGATTCCATGAGCCTTAGTTTTTTTCAGTGAGTCTTTTGTTCGTTACGGTGTCAAACGCTTTTTGAAAATCTAAATACACTACATCAACCGCCCAATGACTATAGTAAACTTCAACCACGCTTTGAAAAAATTCTAAAAGATTAGTTAAACAAGATTTGTTTCGCCTAAAACCGTGCTGCATATTTCTAACCAAGTTATGCAATTCTAAGTGTTCGACTATACGATCGCTAATTATTGATTCCAGTAGCTTAGCTACAACAGACGTTAAACTGATTGGCCTATAATTTCCCGCCGCACCTTTATCGCCTTTCTTAAAGATAGGTGTTACATTTCCTAACTTGAAATTATCTGGTACGCACCCATCAGAAATAGACTCATTAAAAATCTTCGTTAGCGGCACAACAATGATTTATTTTAATTCTTTTAGTTGTATGGTATATATGGAATCCGGCCCCGGTGATTTACGCATTTTCATTTTATCAATATAACGCATTAGTTCCCTTTCACTAACCACAATAATATCCAAAATATTACCATTATCAAACGGTATTATGTCTACGACCGTAAAGATATTCGTTACATGTTCGATAGTAAAAACTGACGTAAAAAATTCGTTTAGCAAGGTAGCCATTTCCTTGTTTTCAGAAACTAGCTCTCCGTTAACATTTTTCAACGGCCCCAAGACACTTTTTACTGGATTTCTATTGTTGACATACTGAAAGAATCGCTTGGGGTTTTCTTTACCGTCACGAACTATGGAGATTTCAAATTCGCGCTTGGGCTTTTTTATTACACTTCACGCCTTAGAGATATGTAGTTGTTTCGTTACCACAGATTGTCTTTATCGCACTTACGTAGTCTATAAGCCCTATCTCTACTCTTTATAATGTCTCCTACTCTAGAAGTAAACCACAAGGGCTTGTTGTTTACTTTCGCACGCTTAATTTTGTACGGTACACATTCCTCATTTATAGTCCTAAATACTGTTTCAAACGATTCCCACATTAGTTTCGCGTTGGAGATCCCCATTACATTTTCCAAATTGACGTGCGACAATTCATTTCTAAATTTACAAAATTGTGCGCGCTGGAAGTTAGGAATTTTAGTCGAGTTAGCTGGTTTCGAGTGGCTTACTGAGAGGACAAACTCTACCATATTGTGATCACTATTGCTTAACGGTTCTATTACTTGAAGATCCGTGATTAGCCTATCATCCGTAGTTATTACTAAATCTAAAATTTATATTGTCCAACCTCGTAGGTTCCCCAACCTTTTGAATAAGAAAGCTATCCTCGAGAAAATTAACTAAACGATTACCTTCCGCGTCTCCCTGCATTGTATCGTAATTCACGTTGGCACAATTAAAGTCACCCATAACTAAGGCCTGCTCACTACCTATTATTCTCTTTAGTTCACGATATAACGCTTCGTCCATAGCTGTTTGATTAGGGGGCCTATATATAACCGCAACAAGAAGTTTGAAATCGTTCAATTTAAGTTCTGCTATAGTCGAATCTATCGGTTCTGGAATTAAGTGCTTTACTTCTATAACGTTTGCAATATTATCTTTGATATACAACAACACCGTCTCCTCGCCTACCTATTCTGTTTTTAACAAAAAGTCTATAACCTCTAACTTGATACTACAAAGTCACGTGTTTCAGTGCTAAGCCACGATTCATTTATTGCTATTAAATCATATTAAATCATAAACCTTCAAATTGTTTGTAATTGCGACACCGCGAGCGCAGGGGAAATTTGTGGAATTTACGCTGGGACCGTTCGAGTTACGGCAGCCTGAAAAGAAGAGACAGCATTATGAAGTAGTCTTCCTAAACGCGCAGCTCCAACGTCATTAAGATGAAGTCCATCTCCAAGGAACAAGTCCCTCCTGCCGTAGAAACTGTTCCAAAAATTCGCAAAATGCACTCCTTCATGTCGGCAAAGAGACTTTAGGTTATTATTGATATAGGTCGCCTTGCTGTAGAAATCGCCACGTTGGATAATTCGAGGAAGTATACCTGTTAAAACAATCTTATTAGTTTTTCCTTTAGTCGCTCTAGTACAGCATTTCTTAACCTGGGGGAAATTTCAGGAATCCAAGGGGGATTTACTGCAGAATTTTGTTTGATCATATAATTATTGTGCATTATAAGCCTGCTAATGTTATTAAATTTTGTCTTCGAAGCTACTTTTTTCCGTATCCTAATGGAGGGGAAATCGGGTAGGGCGAACTGGTCGAAAGGGAAAATGACACGAAAAAGGTTAAGAACCGCTGCTATAGTAAGTCCCTATACCTAGCCAGCAGCTCTTCCGATCTAGAATTTAAAACGTTATTAGTACCGACATGAATAACACGTGTCCTCAGAGGTTCCGTCTGTAAATTGGTCAACAGTATTAGTTATATCCTCCACCCTTGCACCAGGGTAGCAGTAACGGCGCGTACGACGAGGGTTTCTCCCACAGAATTCCTCTAGCTGCCCTCGAACAATGGAATCGCCAACGAGGCGTATTTCCGGTTCATCAGCATCTTCGAAACCTAAAACAGAAAACTTATTGTTTGTTATTACTGGTAGACAAGTCTTAGGTTTTCTCAATGGGGCTCCATTACGCACTTGAACGAAGGGTTGGGAACTAGGGGAAGAGAGAGGGCTATTAGTACTATTTATATTATTAGTAGAAACTGAGGTAGGAGGGGTCGTAACTGGAGTCTCGAGGGATTCTAATTTTGCCGTCAGGAGCATCACCCTTTCTTCAAGCCTCACTCTGGCCTCCCTCTCACGTTCTAACTCGTTTCTCAGGACTTCCATGCTTGAGCACCACCTGCAAACTAACTGTTCATTATTATTAGCCATTGTAAACGCGTAAGCGGCAAATTTCCCTTCACAGCGACTGCAAGTACTTGACGGGGGTGCCATGCTATTAATTAATTAAAACAAACAAAAAACGAGCGTTTGGAAATTAATAAATTATAATGTAGGTCTACCGCGTGCTTATTGTGCCGTCACCTGCGCAAGCCCGCAAAAATGTTCTTGAAACGCAGAAACAGGTTCTTGTAACACAAATTTATACTAAATGAATATGTACTTAATTAAGCTACCGACGAAAGATCTGTAAAAGAAAAGTATTAATAAATCTTATCTGTCCGCTATTCGACCGACTTTTTTCTTACCTTTTTCCCACGGTGGGTGACCACAGTCTACTTGATCCCCGTAGCAAGGGAAAATGAACCTTAAGAAACCTCGTTTTCTAATAGATTTAAAAAACAAACAAGGCAAACAAGGGAAATTCAACCTTATGAAACCTCGTTTTCTAATAGATTCGAAAAACAAACAAAAGAATTTCAAGCTTATGAAACCTCGTTTTCTAATAGATTCGGAAAACAAAAAAGGCAAGCCACGTGTACTAGCCTTGGTTTAATTAAATAATATAGTAATGAATAAAGTCAATAAATGAAATATATTCGTTAATGAATGATTAGTAACGAAATAATTTAGTTAAGAATGCACCAAACACTTCTTTTAAAGACACTTCAACAAAAACCATTTATTCAATTGGTAACACTGGACACTCGATAAAACACGTCTGTTCACAAGGAAAGACTGATCACTTCTGATATTTTATATATATATATATATATATACACACACACATTTTAACTGCAAACACGCAGTATAATTAACGTAAAGAACGACGCTTGTATAGGAGAATATTCTGCGCAAGATGAGGAGGGAGAACGAAACAAATGAAAAAATGAGGTAACCACCCGGGAATCGAACCCGGGATCTTCCGATTGCCGGTCAGATATGTTAACCATTACACCATGGGCCTCACTCCATCAAATGCCGTAATTCTCCTCCATACGCGCAGAAACCAATGCCCCAAGGGGAACCTCCCGCATGCCGTACATTATATACATTTTAACTGCAAACACGCAGTATAATTAACGTAAAGAACGACGCTTGTATAGGAGAATATTCCGCGCGGAATATTCTCCTATACAAGCGTCGTTCTTTACGTTAATTATACTGCGTGTTTGCAGTTAAAATGTATATAATGTACGGCATGCGGGAGGTGCCCCTTGTGGCATTGGTTTCTGCGCGTATGTAGGAGAATTACGGCATTTGATGGAGTGAGGCCCATGGTGTAATGGTTATCATATCTGACCGGCAATCGGAAGATCCTGGGTTCGATTCCCGGGTGGTTACCTCATTTTTTCATTTGTTCGTTCTCCCTCCTCATCTTGCGCGGAATGTTCTTCTATACAAGCGTCGTTCTTTACGTTAATTATACTGTGTGTTGTTTGCAGTTGAAATATATATATATATATATATATATATATATATAGCCCCAAGCAGCACCAATAGGAAGCCACTTTTTTACCCAATTAACCCTTATTTTGGGAATCGTTTGAACTTTCTTGTTGGAGATACTTTATGAGGTCAGGTTAATCTAACCTAACTTAAAACAAATCACTGGGTGTAAAAGCCTGAGGCAGCATAAAGTTAAAAAAGCGCTTTCTCTAAAGTCTAAATCTTTTAATAGACCCCCCCCCCCCTTGCCTCTTCTACCTTTCTAACAAGCGTAAGTAATTAAAATTTGAAAATAACAAATATGACCCGTAGGAGCTACTGGATAAAAAATGGTCACGGACGAAAGTTTACACAAACGTTCAACTTGGGCATTTATGATTATATATACAGTAATACAGTATATATATATGTGCTCGTATAAATGTGTGTGTGTGTGTGTTTTATGAATGTGGGCCTGTATTATGGGAAAAATTATTGATGCTAATATATTTCCCAGTATATTAAATTATCAGTGAAAAGTGTGTTAACATTTAATGTAAAATTAGGTTAAAAGTTTTTTGCTAGTCGTTAAAATTAATAATACTAATTGTAATTTTCTTCCTTTTTAGGTAAGTTGATTCCGAAGATTTGTTTCGCCTTTGTTAGGGGAAGAAAATTAGTCAGAATGAGACTAATATCCGTGAGTAAAAGAATGTCACACGCAACGTTTATTTATTATTTATACATAGAAGAATTTGGCCATTTCATGCCAGGGGCCCCTCGAGTATTTTCTGAGTGAGACGGAGTAAAATCGTCTGGCGTCAATCGGAACAAAATCAGCGAACTTTAAGGATAATGCTCGTTCACTAACTCTTGGCAAGGGACACTTATTTGTGTCGGGTTATTCTTTTTGCCCTTCCGGGAGATAGGAGGGTTTTTTTTTTTTTTAAAGAAAACGTAAAGTTAATTAACACGGTCTTTGCGGGGTTTGTGCAGGTAGGCGGGCGTTTGAAACGAACTGAGTAGAAAACTGCTGTAAGAACACTTGACTCGTGCGAATAGAGAAACATTATTAATAGCCCCACCCCTTCGATACTTCCTCTCTTTTTCAGCTCGAGATGTTGCTTCATCAAAGAGAGATTCATGCACGTTAAAGCTAACTCGCTAAAACTCTCTTCTTTCTCGTATATATATATATTACTGTATATCGTATAGGCAGTTTGAAGGTTTTTGGTGGAGCGCTTCTTTTAAGAGAACTTTGTAGAGTCGGTTCAGAAACGGCCTTACGTCACAGTCTCGTGAAATTATATTAGGTTAGATTAGGCTTAGTGAGATTAAGTTAGGTTTTTTAGAGTGTCGATAATATGGCCCGTCCACCAAATGAGTATAGGTACTTAAGAAAGTCCTGTCATAAAACTCCCATGTTCCCTACCGATGGTTTTTTCGAATCAGTTGTAAGTAAAACGAAATAGGTTTTGAACCATTTTGTTTCGTTGGGTTAGTTTATTATTCTCGAAGACGGCAGAAAACATCGTGTTCTCGCGTGTATTGGGGTGGGGAGGGGCGTCAACATCGTTAGGTATATACACCTGGCTAGGTTAGGTCAGTCGGAATTTACTTCAAGCCGCTTATAACTGGGTGTCATTTCGAGAACTCTAGCGATTGAACCTCGCTGGAGATCAAAAGTGGCGTTACAGTTATTTTAAAATTTATGCAATTTTTTTTTAATAATTTTTTTTATATTATTTAAAAAGATGGAAAAACTTTGTAGAGAGTATAGAGTGAATTAAGTTTTTCTTTTGAATTAATATATCGTGTGAAATTATTTCGCCGTTCCATCTTCAATTTAATGTTTTTAAGCATGATATAGAGAGCGAACACTGCATACAATGACTCCGTTGTCCGTCTGCAAGCTTCCTCTGAGCTTGAAAAACAATACAGCTAAAAGGAATGCGTGTGTGTGATTCGCCTTTGATCTGCTTTTGTTTTTTATTACGTAATATCGAATGCGCACAATGTCTGTATACGAAATGGTTGGAAGAAATTCGTAACAGGATTGCGCACATGCATGTCGTCTAACTGTTTTATATTTCATTATATAATGAATTAAAAATAATGTAAATACTCATTTGTGTATATATATGTGTGTGTGTGTGTGTGTACTCGTACTTTTGAAATCATTGTTGGAGGGAAGCTGAGATGGTGATTCTCTCGCAAGTATTTCCGATTTGAAGATGATCTCATTCACGTTGCTATGGCGAGGCAACCAACCATCAGAATTCAGCTGTCGTATCACTCGTCTTGCTGATTTAACTTACCATGCTTTTGACTTATTCTGCCTATATACTGCATAAGAACCCGTTGAATCAATGCGTAAAACGTATTATTTTTTTAAAATAGAAATGAATGAGTAGTTTTTTACGTATGAAATAAATATTACGTTTTTACAATTTTTGTTACAATAATTTTAACATAAAATAATTGTGAAATTGGACTATTTATTTTATTTAATTTAGCCCTTAATCTTTAGGCTTTACAGGGCTCTTAGATTAATTAGAGATAAACTACATGATATATAAGTCACGCTTAAATTAGGATAATACATAAACGAACTAATAGTGAAAATACGCTATATAATATTAATGGTGAGTTGTTGTTATTATTATTATTATAGATATGAAAGAAATAGAAAGTAATTACTGAAGATTTAATACCAATACAGTACAAACAATTGAATGTTAGACACGAGAAATGAACGAGTAATAGAGTAATGTACATTCAATCCTAGATTTTTATTAGTATTCCATTATTAACGGAGATTTCAACTTGGTTTTAAACGCATTTACATTCACAATATTTTTTATATCACCATTTAAATCATTCCATAGTTTCAAGCCAATGAAAATGGGTAGTTTTTGACTTGAAAACGATCTAAATTGAGGTATAACACGCTTTCATCTATTTCTAGTCTGGTACGAGTCAATTTCTTGATGAGGTACAAAATATTTATTTATCCACTAAATTAATGATTTTGTTCTTACACCTGACTTAGCATCACAATATATAATATATATATATATAGTTCCGAACAAAACAAAAAGTTCTTTTTTTAACCAAGTCTGTGCGGTATTAACGTGTTGGCATGCGTACACGAACGTAAATTTAAAATTTTAGAATGATTTCTGAGAAAGTATTGAATTTATATTTAGGGCGATAAGACCGTGCCAAGAAGGACACCTTAAACGTATTGGGCAGAGGTATTTTATCATCTCATTTATAAGGTCTGAGAGCGTGGACATTAAGACTGCGGTCGAGGAAGCACGCCAGACTGTGTGGGGCCTACCGCAGTCCTTCTGTTTATATATATCAGGTCATCCCATAAGTAATGTCGTTTTTTATATCGGAATTTGAAGGACAAAAAAACTCAACTGAAACTTTTTAATCTAGTATATATTTTCCATCGGAATCAGTGACACTGCCAACGTCCTACAAGCTTTTCAATGCCATGTTTATAAAATTCAGGCGGTTTTGAGGCAAAAAATGTACAAAGACTGGTGTGCAGGTCATCTGAAGAAGTATACTGTTTCTCGTCAAGATAGTTTTGCAGACTCCTGAAGAGATGATAATCTGAAGGCGCAAGGTCTGGAGGATGTGGAAGTTTTTCCCATCCAAGCTCCTCAATTTTTGCAGAAGTGATCCGAGCGGTATGAGGACGTGCGTTGTCGTGGTGGAACACGATTCCTTTCCGATTAACCAAAGAAGGTCTCTTTTCTTTTAGTGCAGTGTTCAATCGATCCAGTTGTTGACAGTAGACTTGAGCGGTGATTGTTTGGTTGTGTGGTAAGGTTTCAAAGTGTATTACACCACCTTTTATCCCACCAAACACTAAGCAACACCTTCTGAGGGTGAAGATTTGGTTTTGGCTATGGTGTCGCTGGTTCTCCGGCACAAACCCACTGTCGACGGTGCTTAACATTCTGGTACAGTATCCACTTTTCATCACCAGTCACTAAACGGTGCAAAAACGGATCTTGGAGTTCACGGGAATGAAGAGCTGTGCTAATGTTTACCCGCACCCTCAGATTGTCGACCGGCAATTCATGTGGCACCCATTTTCCTAACTTAAGCACTTTCCCGAGTTGTTGCAAATGTCAATGGATGGTGGACGGGGATGAATTGAGTTTCTGGGCCAATTCTTCGATAGTTGTTGAACAGTCTTCTTCAAGTGCGGCTAACAGCAGGTTATCATCAAACTCAGTAGGGCGTCCAGAGCGTGCTGCATCTGTCAAACAGCAGTCACCATTCCTAAACTTTTGAAACCATCTTTGACATTTCCTCACATGCAGAATATCGTTGCCATAAACGTCCTGAATGTTTCGCGTTGCTTCAGTAACACTATTCCCTTTTTTGAACTCGTAAAGCATTATATGCCTGATATGCTTTTCTGATACCGCCATGTTTATGAGGGGTTCACATAAAGCAAAACACACGTCTTCACTGGTCAAGGTCTGTAAAGTATGTAGCGAAACACGATAGATCTCCTCTTAGATATAACCTTCGGAAAATTTATGCTTAAACCGAGTAGGCCTAGTTTAAACTTAATCTATCGTAAAAAACGACATTACTTATTGGATGACCTGATATATATATGTATTTATATAAATGATTATGAATTTGACCGCTAAATTATAACATCACAGTGTTACTTCTATTGCTCATATCCCGAATGGATGTATGGCGGAGTGGTACTTTGAAAAAAAAAATTGAGCCCTTCTATCCACGACATATATTAATATACGTATCAAAACATTGAATATATATATATATATATTATATATATATATATATATATAAAATATGCAAACTCACAGGGAAAAAGAAAAATGATTCCAAATGACGAGGTGTACTTCTGAATACAAGAAAGGCCTTGGAGTTATTTTTCTTTTTCCCTGTGGGTTTGCATCATTCATTTCATTTCATGTATTTAATTGTAAAATTCATCCCATATATATATATATATATATATATATATATATATATATATATATATATATATATATATATATATATACACATACACACCTTACCTTACCTTACCTTACAAAGGTTCCGCGCGATGATTTCTCATTTCGCAAAGGTCAAGCTTGTCGCCCCTCTTCTCGAGTTGGCCTGGTGAAGTAGTGAGTTGGATTCTTGCGCTCTCCACCTTACATAGCCAGGTACGCCCGGCTCATCGGGGATTGTTCTGAGCCAGGCGTCTAGTCTTCTTTTGAAGATTTCCACTGCAACTCCCTTCGTGTTTCTTAGGTCTTTGGGCAACTGATTAAACAGTTTTGGTCCTCTCACTACAAAACTATTTTCTTTCAGGGTTAAGGATGTTCCCTGTCTCGCCTTCAATTTGGGAATACGACACAGTCTACCGCTTCTACTTTCCACCGTTGTTTGGGGAGTTATGGGATTCAGAGCAAGATTAGGGACTAGTTTCTCCATTATTTTCCAAGTGTAAATAATGGTGTATCTCTCTTCTCCTTTCCAGTGAATATAGGTCTAGTTCTCGTAACCTTTCCCAGTAATTTAGTTCTTTGCACCCATTGATCTTGGCTGTGAAGCTTCTTTGGATCCCCTCCAGCTGTCTAATGTCTTCTTTTTTATGTGGGGATGTTCGGACCGAGCAGTATTCCAATTTGGGTATGATCAGGGTTTTCAGTAGAGGAATCATTACATTCCTATCCCTTCGTTTAAAGGTTCTCAATATCTGACCTGTTATTCTCTTTGCTCTGTTTACTGCTATTTTATTTTGTGTTTCAAATTTCGCATCATCTGTCATTATAACCCCTAAATCTTTTGCTCTGGAATTTCTCTGAATTTCCTGTCCATTTGGGGTATAATATTCCATGGACTTTATGTCTTCTCTTTTTCCGTACCGTAATAGCTGAAATTTCTCGGTGTTAAACTTCATATTGTTGTCTTCAGTCCACTTGTAGATTTTGTTTATATCGGTTTGTAGAGATCCTATGTCTTCTGGGTTTCTTATTTTTCTACTGATCTTTGTGTCCTCCGCAAAGGATGTTACTGTGCTGTCTCTGGTAACGTCCTCATCTATGTCAGTTAGCATAATTATGAAGAGTAGTGGAGCTAATACTGTTCCTTGTGGTTCCGAGCTGAGGACCTCTGATTCTGATGAAGATACTCCTTGTACTGTAACGACTTGCCTCCGTTCACTAAGGAAATTATATATCCATTTCCCTACTTTTCCTGTTATTCCCATATATTTCAGTTTATGTATTATGATTCCGTGGTCACACTTGTCGAACGCTTTAGCAAAGTCTGTGTATAGTACATCATAGTTTTCATTACTTTCAAGTGAATCAATAATGTTGTTGTAGTGTTCCATTAGTTGTGATAGGCATGATCTGCCTGACCGAAATCCATGTTGGTTATCATTTAATTTTTTTTGAGTTTCCAAAAACTCATAGATTTTCTCACTAACTATTCTTTCAAATATTTTAGTGAGATGAGATGTAAGCGACACTGGCCTATAGTTTTTGGCCTCTGATCGATCTCCTCCTTTATATATTGGGACTATGTTCGCGCTCTTCAGGATGCCCGGTATTTCTCCCGTGTCTAATGATCGTCTCCATATCCAGTATAGGGGCTCAGCGATTGCATTCTTGCAGTTTTTGATCAGTGTGGCATTCCATTTATCCGGTCCTGCCGCTGAGTGTGTTTTTAGTTTCCCTATGGCTTGTGTAATATCATCGTCGTAAAGTCGAAATCCGTTATACTTTCCCCTTGTGGTTCTTCTTCAAAGAACGCGTTCGGCGTTTCTATATATATATATATAATTCTATATATTATACCACCTTATGAACCTTATGTTGTTTCGTGCGTTGGTCTCTCTTCACACGGAGGTCAAGCTGGTGGCCCCGCCTCTATATATTATATATATATATATTATTATTATTATTATTATTATTATATATATATATATATCAGTGGCGACTCCTGCACTCGGGCTTCTCGGGCTGAGCCCGAGAGGCAAGGGGCAAGGAGAAGCATGAGAGATAAAATTGTGTATTTATAGATTTAAGTTTTAAAAAAAAAGTTTTAAATACAAATTGTATAAATGGTTTTTGGCTGGTAGTATGTTACTATTTTTCTGTCTAGCCTTCGTCACGCAAGCAAATTTTTAGCGCATTTAGATACCCTTACTACCTTTAAAAAAACTATATTGACACATTAAGTTTTCATGTAATCTTTTAAGATCCTTTACTCAGGCGCAAGACATTACGCCCGAGAAAGTATAAGTAATATCGTATATTTAAAGTTCTTTTAATGAATAATTATTTGCTTGCATACGGTTACATAATAGTCCTTCTTCTAATTCTCATTAAATAAAATATTTTTCCTCCTATTAATTTTTTTATAAAAAAAAAAACATTTCAACTCGGGCTTATATCCTTCGGCCTTGTAGAGGCACAATTTTTTATTCTGGCGATACATGGTAACTTTTTACGTTTCGATAAGCATGCCTTCAACTGCCTTGGACGGGCGGTGCAGTTTGATTTTTGGCGCAGTGTGAGGTTTTTCGCTTTTCTTAAATAATCTGATTTATTTTTAATATTATAAGTATTCTGAGAAGTATAGCCCACCCATGGAGGACATATTGTTATCATTAAAAGAAAAACCATTTGATTTAGAAAGCAAAAAGGAATTACATGACCGAATATTAAAGGAATTTGCTTTAACCAGTGGTGGGCACCGTTAACCAAAAAGTTAACTTCGTTAACCGCTAATCCGTTAACCAAAAAGTTAACTTCGTTAACCGTTAATCCGTTAATTCGTTAAACATGTAACGGAAGTTACCGATAAACCGTTAACGTTAACTTTTATTATAAAAAAAATGAAAAACACAATATATATATAATTTAATTTTCCCTCTTCTTCTCGTTCTCCATTTTGTCCATGAGATGCATGTTGCCCTTCATGAAAATTAGCATATCAAAGTTTTCATCAGACAGGGATGATCTCTTGGCCCTCAGGATGTCCTTGCCCATAGAGAACAAACGCTCCACTGCAGCACTGGAGGGGATGGCTGTGTTGAACTTGATGAATAAGTCCACCAACACTTGCTCACCCAAGAAGGCAGCATCTGTCAGCAAGTCCTTGGAGTTGGTCTCCAGCCAGGTCTTGACCAAGTTCTGGGCCTTGCCCTTGAGTGACCTGTGGCTTCTGCTGCTCTCTTTTGTCTGGATGAAAGCACTGAAGAAGTCATCCTCCTCCTCCTCCTCGTTGTTGCTGCCTCCACTGTTGCTGCCCACTTCGTTGGACTGCTGCTTCATGGCCTCCTCGACTGTACCCTCCATGCTTTTCCTCACCCTGGCGACCTTGGTGTTGTCATACTTGTCCAACCAGATGAGATGAAAACGCTCCCATTGTAAGACATCAATTGACTTAATTTATGTCATCAAAGTGACATGAGAATTGAAATCTTACCTGATCAGTTTTATGGTTCTTGAAATGTATCAAGGAGACTACTAATAAGGTACTCACAGACATATTATAAATATACATGACTTACTTGACAACGATTATTTTTAAATATTCACTAGCACAAACATGTTGCGCAAGAGACAGACTGCAAATGAAACGAATGTAGTTATTTGTTGTAATTGTTACATATATATTATTGAAAGTGCCTTAAAATGCTCGTGATATTTCTTGAAAGAAGTTGAAACATTCAACTCAAATGGCAAATCTTTCCGCCTGATTTTACAGTCGACCATGTTTTGTTCAAACCAATGCCATAAATAACTACCATATTTGGTAAGACACAAATTGTGGCGACGGAAACAAATATATCGCCTGATTTTGCACTGCGGAAATGGAAATTCGTTCATCACTATTAACAGTGGCGGATTAATTGCGCACCTGCTCAGCACTGAAAATAATAGAAACTTTTAAACGTTTATTTATGAATTTTTTGGGTTAACGGACTTGAGTTAACGGAAGTTAAATGTAACGGAAGTTAATTAGTCCGATAATGATTTTCAAAGTTAACTTAAAAGTTAAATCGTTAACGAAAAAGTTAACTTCGTTAATTAACGATTAACGGATTAACGGTTTGTGCCCAGCTTTGGCTTTAACCCTTTAAGGACTGAAGGTACAAATTGCTGACGTTTCGAATACAAGCATTCATAACTTAACCCTACAAAAAATTCAGGGCTTAAAGGGTTAAAACCAAGACGCTTGGACTTTATGTTCAAGTAAATAAAATTCAAATAATTTTTTTTACCGAGGTATGTATTTATTTATTTTATTGATAACACTAGGCAACAAATTTCAACTTTTTTTTTGTTACAGACACGTGAACTACTGATTCCTACTAAAGCGCTGATGCTGATTTCAGATCTGATATCAAAATTTCTCTATCACGTCCAGATTTTGTGTAACCGAAAACCCCTATTTTTCATTTTTTTTTCTCACCCGCTTCTATTACGAAAGCCGTCTAAGCTACTTTTCCGTGCCACGTTTTATGTTAAGCATACTTAAATAATTAGTGAACAGGGATGTCTTTCCTCCTTTATTCTGGCTTAAGACAGACAGCGGAATTCCGCTGGCGGAGTTACCACCCCTGCGCCCAACCATCCACCCAAAGCGCGTTAGTATTTTGTTGTTACTACTGAAAGGCAAATTCCTGTTCTTATGTGAAACTTTGGTGTGTCCTCTTCCTTGTCGCTTGTCGGATGACGAGCTCTCCTTCGCAGGAACCAACAATAATCTCCCATCATATTTGGGTTGAAATTACCTTGGTATCTGTTTTCCATAACTGAGATCTGTTGGTGGAAGCGCTCACCATGCTCGTCACTTACAGCCCCAAGGTTGGCCGGGAAGAAGTCAAGATGAGAATGTAAAAAATGAATTTTCAAAGACATTCTGCATCCCATTATTTCATAAGATTTAAGCATGTTTTCTACGAGTTTACGGTGGTTTTCAGCTTTGTGGTTTCCAAGAAATTTTTGACAACTTCAACGAAAGATGTCCATGCTCCTAGTTCATTCTCATTTAGGTTAGATGGAAACGATGAGTCGTGGATGACACTGCGGATCTGTGGTCCAGTGAAAACTCCAGCTTCTAGCTTAGCATCTGTCAATATTCCTTTGAATTTATCCTTTAAATATGGAAACCACTACCTTGATGATCCATACCCTTCACGAAATTTTCATAAGGCCAAGTTTAATGTGAAGTGGTGGAAGATGTACTTTCTGAGGGTCAGTAAGTGCTGGGTGTTTCACATTGTATTTACCAACAACATGTTCAGTTTTAGATGGCCAATCATGTTTTTGTAGTGGTTCTTGTCATCTCTGCTGTTCCATAGACACAAAAGGCACATATGCTTTGTGTAGCCCAACTGTAACCCAAGAAGTAATGATACAACTTTAAGGTCGCCACAAATATTCCATGTGTGGTCCTTATATTTGATGAGTCTTAGCAGCAGTTTCATCGATTCATAAGTCTCATTAAGGCCAGTGGCATGTGCTACAGGTATTGAAGGTTTTTCATTGCCGTTGTGCAGTAATACAGCTTTAAGGCTAGCTTTACTAGAGTCAATGAACAGTCTCCATTCTTTTGGATCATAGCGACAGCCAATCCCCTGCATCAGACCACTGATATCGTGGCAGAAACAAACGTTTTCTTCCTGTAAGTAAAATGATGAAAACTGCAAATGGCGATGGCGGAAATGGGAAACTTTGGTGTTTGGTTGGAGAAGATTAAATTCTTGAAGTCTTGAACCAAGCAACTCTGCCTTTTCTTTTGGTAATTCCAAATCGCGCACTAAGTCATTTAACTCCGCTTGACTTAACAAATGTGGGGAAATATTTGCATCTGGAACATATATGCCATCTTTCCCTGTTTCTATATCACTAGCAGAATCTTCAGATGAACTGCTGTCTGTTATCGTTGCTGGTGGAACTGGTGGTGGATTTGTTTCATCATGTGGTACTGGTTTCATTGCTGATTCGCAGTTTGGGTACGTGATCTTTGATTTGTTTTCTTTGTGAAACCAGCAATCTTTGTCAAACAAAAATAACAATCATTGAAGTGATTTTTCGGCTCACGCCAAACCATGGGGACTGAGAACGGCATAGCTTTTCTTTTACCATTCATCCAAGCTATTAACATTGCATTGCACTGTGCACAGCAAATATGTGGTGCCCAGTCCCTCTGTTGGTCTCCTAACTTAGTCAAAATAACACTTGTAGGCAAGTTTAATCTTTGTTGTTATGTTTCTACGTTGTGGCTTAGGTGTATATTGTCCACAGACAAAGCAGAAGTTGTCTGGGTGATTTACACAAGCACGTCTATTTGATGCCATTTTGAATTACCATACAATATCTGAAAAAACGTAGAAAGTAATTATTACGATGTGCAAAATAAAAAGAAATACACACCGTAGTACAAAACAAATGCTATAAAAACACACAAGTCACCACAACCTGTCACTTGCTCATCAGCAGAGAGCTTCAACAACCGTTCTGCTTGACTGTCACGTAGCGACTGACCGTTGGGCCGTTGCCCGTTACTATGCTCTTGACTCAGTGTTGCCAACTCGGGATAAATTTTATTTATCAAAATTGTTCGAATTTGTATATAGTTGGCAAAAAAAATGTGAGAATCTATCGAGAAGTGATACAGCGCTCATCTGTTGCACGTGTGGTCATAAAATGTGGGAGTCTGTAATAGGCTATGCCATCCGCTGCCAGACGTACGAGCGCCATCTGCTGTCAAACTTATGAGACATACGCCAGTTTCGAAGATGGCGGCGAATGCACAACAACGTGCGAAGTGTGTCATTTGGTTTGCTAAGTTTGAGAGTGTGACAGCAGTACAGCGTGAGTTTCGCCGTGTGTATGGTGTTCGAAAAGCTCCTAAATACGACTCCATAGTGCAGTGCAGTGTACCGCACATTTGAAAAAACGGGGTCTATCGCTAAACCACATGCGGGTGGTCGTAAGAATTAACCTCTCGTTATGACCTCTGTCGTGTCCGGAAGGGGGGTTATGTTGAAGACTAATTAGGTTTGTCACAATCTACCATCTTTGTGGACATTGTTTGACAAATATTAAACTATACAATGTTACTGTTTCCATTTCACATCAATTTTATTTTAGCCATACCCAAACGGATCACCCTGTATATTATTTTTTTCTTTAGGGTAGGGAATGGCTGCGAAATTAACAATAAACAAGAGGGTGAACTTGGTTTAGTGTATGGAATACCAGGTACTACAAATCGATGAATCGGTACAGAATTTAAATTCTGTACCGATTCATTGATTGTTAATTTCGCAGCCATTCCCTACCTTAAAGAAAAAAAATAATATAGTCAACACTGAAAATTTCTATGATGTGCGACTATGGCGTCACCATATATATATATATATATATATATATATATTTTTATTTTTTTTTTAACTGCAAACAACACAGTATAATTAATGTAAAGAACGACGCTTGTGTAGAAGAGCGTCCGCACAAGACGAGGAGAAAGAACGAGCAAATGAAAAAATGGGATTAAATGGCAGTTAAAATGTATATATGTACGGCATGAGAAGGTGCCCCCTCAGGGCATTTGATTCCGCTCGTATGTAGGAGAATTACGACTTCTGACCGGTCGGCGACTTTGGTGTAGTGGTTAGCATGTCCGACCGGCAATTGGATGATCCCGGGTTCGATTCCTGGGAGGTACCCCATTTTTCATTTGTTCGTTCTTTCTCCTCGTCTTGTGCGGACGCTCTTCTACACAAGTGTCGTTCTTTATATATATATATATATATATATATATATAGAGAGAGAGAGAGAGAGAGAGAGACCGTGCATGGAACAAGGAACTCCTTCTGGGAAAATTAACCGAATAATTTTCCCAGAAGAGTTCCTTGCATGCGCGGTCTGTGTGTATCATAGAATATCTCAGGGGATCAATCTGAGTTCTATCCCATATATATATATATATATATATATAATAAAGAGGAAGACCAAGGACACAACATACATCATGACTTTAATATAAATCCGACGTTTCGAGAGATACAACCCTCATCTTCAGGGTAAATTCTAAAATTATATATAAAGTAAAAGATAAGCAAAATTTTTAAAAGAAACTAAAAATCTAAAAAATTATTAAAGCCTTACAGTATAACATTCAAAAAGATAAATTATAAATTTTTAAATTATAAAAAATAAAAGATTAGTAACAATAATTATAAAAGATAAGTAAAAATAATTACAAAGTAAAAATTATGAAATAGAGCTTACATTAAAAGGTTCCAAGAGGTTAATTATAAAATTATAGAAATTAAAAGATAAGTAAAATTTTAAAACAATTACAGAGAAAAAAAAATATGAAATAAATCTTACATTAAAACATTGAGAGAAATAGGAAAATTGTGATTTAAAGGTTTAATTTTGAAAATATAAATGGATTCCAATAATCTAAGATCACTAATGTTATTATTTACGCTTAAAATCTTAAAATTATCTGGTGAAAAAGGAGAGAGACATTCAACCGAATGTTCACGTATTATGGATTCCATTGGGTTGCTAATGGGACGACCGGTGCGAGACAACCTACCCAAATGCTGGTCACTGCGGAACTGAAGTATCGAATGGTACTTCCAATGTAAGACTCGTTCTTGCAGTGCGAGCAATCAAATTTATAGACGCATGACGACATGACGAGCACAAAAGGGGAGGGAATCTATCCTTAAAACGAAAATAAGATCCTATAGTGGAAGTATTTACAAAAACCAATTTAAAGTTAATTTGGGGGAAAAATTTCTTAAGAATTGCTTACGGGTCTGTCTCAATCTCGTCACTAACGAGACCGAGGTAAGGAAAAGTGAGGGAAAAATTGTCTTTAAGAATATTAAAAACGGGTGTCTTAGGTCTATAAATATTATCAAGAAATTTAGAAATATATTTCAGAATTAATTTCTTAGGAAAACCATTTAAAGTAAAAAAGTTAATTAAATATTCAAATTCAATATGAAGCCCAATATAGGATGAACATAAATGATAAGATCTATAAACAAGAGTTCTAATGGAATTAACTTAAAAAAAAGTGTGTAAGTAAAAAAACTCATACATAAACCCATAAAAGTTGTTTTACGAAATACCGATGTAGAAAAGGAACCATTCACCTTCTCTTTGTAAAATAATTCTTTAAATTTATGTTAATGTTAGCAATTGTCCTTCAGTGAATATATATAAAATGGGATGAATTTCGTTATTAAACATGTGAAATAAATAAGTGCTATACACACCCACAAGCAAAAATGAAAAGTCATTCCAAGCCCTCAGTTGTGTCCAAAACATTTATCACGCCCAGTTGTAGTATGTGAGCATTTGGAGAGACAGACATGGATCAATTTGATAATTTCCCTCTTTAGTTCCTCACCACCGTATATGAGGTGCATTTTAGTACGATTAACTCACGGTCTTTCATGAGAGGTATTTGAAGGCAAAAAAGAAATGAAAAACAAAAACAAACAAAAACGAGCAAAAGAAAAAAGAAAAGAAAAACATGCTACTCGCTCTTCTCAGTTCGATGGAACTAAGGTTAGGTGAATTAATTTAAATTAGGTTTAGTTAATTAGTTTTTAAGACGGATTTTAAAAAGTCGGCTACTCGCTTGTGTGTGTGTGTGTGTGTGTGTGTGTGTGTGTGTGTGTGTGTGTGTGTGTGGTGTGTGTGAGTGAGAGAGAGAGAATATGTGAATTGAAAATATTTCCTTCACTACTAAGCCTTTGAAGAATTTGCTATTAATAAATATTCAAGGTCTTTATATATATATATATATTTGAAGAAGAATGGGCGTAAAGAAATCTATTAAATTACAGTGAACAACAAATTATAGCTTTTTTCCTATTCCTCAAGTAAAATAGTGATTGTGGTAGATTTTTGCACCCAGAATATGAATATGGACGCGAAATGTTTCCATGAGCCACAGTTTTTGAACAAATTAAATATGAATTTTGTTTCAAAAACAGGAATATGTCGGTATAATTGGCAGCATTAGATTTAGAACTACACTTTTTGGGAGCTCCTGCGGCCGAAGATGGTACTGTGGCACTGAAAATGGCTAAAATAGCAGTTAGATGAATTGCGCTTAATGGGGAGACCGGTGGTTTGCCAGCAAATGGGGGTTACAACTAGAAACGCTGGAACGGGAGTGGTCGTGCGGTGTCGCCGTAGTTTGACTTTTTTCTTTTTAATGAAAATCATTAAATATCATGAGAAGAGGGCGCATAATGAAGGCTAGGCTAGGTAGGTTAGGTTATTTAGATTAGGTTAAATGTCGCGATCCACGATTGAAAATGTGAAAATATTGCCGCTTTGAATTGTAAAGTAGCCAAACGTGCGTGTGTGTGTGTGTGTGTTTGTTTTCCGCTCACGTACACGTACTGTCATACACATGTGACGAAACTTATTTAGTTCTGTGCCATTAATTCAATCCATCATTATTACCCAGTTCGATTCCATCAGATCAACAAATATTCTGTTCTTCTGGTAGTGTTCGGTGTTCCTTACTGACTTTTTAGGGCTGATTTCGAAAATAAGTTACATTTTTCCATCATCCACACTTTTATATATATTATATATATATATATATATATATATATATATATATATATATATATATATATATACAGGGTGGGCCGTAAGTTTCCATACATAGGAAAATAAAAAAAAATTTATGGACAACCATTTTTATTTATATAATATGCTCTACATGGTTGCCATTGTTTGAAAACACATTTCAATACGTGTTCCCACTGTTGATGAACACGCATTAGCACAGTTGACGTTATGCTTGTAATGGCGTTGGTGATACGTTCCTTTAGATGATTTATGTCTCGTATCTTTTCCTGATACACCATGGCCTTCAAGTGCCCCCAAAGATAGAAATCAAGGGGGGTGAGATCTGGGGATCTGGGAGGCCACTCCACAGGACCACGCCGACCAATCCAAGCATCCGTAAACTGCTGATCCAAATACCGACGCACGTGAAGACCATAAGTTTAAATTTTCCTATGTATGGAAACTTACGGCCCACCCTGTATAATGATTTTCGTTAAAAAGAAGAAAGTCAAACTACGG
Organism: Bathynomus jamesi; assembly: GCA_023014485.1. Lineage (NCBI taxonomy): Eukaryota > Metazoa > Arthropoda > Malacostraca > Isopoda > Cirolanidae > Bathynomus > Bathynomus jamesi. The sequence goes on along the minus strand of JAJOZX010006240.1, from coordinate 6,201 downwards.
CGACACTGCTGATGTCTCAATGGGGGTGTATCGTAAAGATTGTCGCGGATCCGTAGGGTAGCCAAGAACATAAACGCGTAGACACGTTGAATTATGATTGTAATTGTAGTAATTAATTGGATAGTGGAAAAAAAAGAAGAGGAAGTTTATTTTTGTCAGTTTCTAGTTCGAATTTGGACGGGATGAGAATTCCGCTTTTAATTTATGAATATTGAATTTACATAAAGATTTCTAAAATTGTTTCCCCTCCGTTATCGCCCATGAGAACGTAGCGAGGTGAAACCGGTTTTTTTTCTTTTTTAAGATGTTTTTAATTGATTATATATATATATATATATATATATATATATATATCTTACATGCTAAGTCAAGCGTCCAATGGCGTTTTTTTTAAAGCAAAGTATTTTAAAAGCTAGTATAATTATTGCATTTTTAAAGTTTTTTATTATTTTTGAAGTTGATAATTTCTCTTTTTTTTTTTTTTTTTTTTTTTTTTTTTATTGTATGAACGTGAATATTTTTGACTGAGTTTTTATTGTTAATGTTGTATAAGATTTTGAGACTGATTCGGCTCTCATGCCATTCTTCGTTCCCCCCCCCCCCCCTACCCCGTAATTGTTTTTTAGGTCGTTTTATTGATTGTTCCCATTCGTGTATATATATATATATATATATATATATATATATATATATATATATATATATCAACGTTGCTAGCCCATTGTAGCAATGGATTAAGTTCCACATAAAAATTAATGGCTTCGCTGTTTTTCTTTTTACAAAGCATCGTTGCCCCCTCCCCCCATTGCACTCGTTCCATTCGGGGTACGAGTAGCTCGTGTCATTATTGCTAAGCATGTGGGTAGTCAACGCCCTAACGAGGCTTCCGTACGTAGTTCATCAGCGGTGGAAGCGGCAATCATAATCCAATGTCGAGTAAATGTTACTCTACCGCTGCCTTATTTGTCCGTTGAGTTCACACTGATTTTGCTTTTTGAGAGTTAATGATTTTGGCTATTTAGTTGTGTGCATAACATTTTTGTGCGGATATTCATTATACCTCGTATGGAATAGAATATAGATGATCTTGTTAATGGCTTTACAAATGGGTTCGCAAATGAAAAACATTCGACGCCAACAGGTGTGACCTATAGTACATAGGCATGGGAAACCGTTGCGTATATACTATATATATGATGCAAACCCACATCTCATCAGGGAATTCCCTGACGAGGTGTACTTCTGAATACACGAAAGGCCTTGGAATCATTTTTCTTTTCCCGTGTGAGTTTGCATCATTCATTCATTTCACGTGTTTAATTGTGAAATTCAGCCCATATATATTATTATTATTATTTATTATTATATATATATATATATATATATATATATATATATATATATATATATATATATATATATATATATATAATACAATAACAGAATATGGTGTTTGTTACCCGCCCACAAGAATGGTCACTTCTTGCTAAGGTTTTTTAAATGTTGATGACGAAGATCATTTATTGTGCGTTTAAACTAAATGTTGTGGGAAGGTCATTTTAGAACTAAATAGACCTGCATATTTGCGATAGACAAAATTAAGAGAGATTGAAAGAGCGTTTGTAACCACGTTGATATTTTTTTTTTTTTTTTTTTTTTGCCCTTTGGGTATGAAAGTATTTTTATTAATCATTGTTTTAAAACTTTTAAAACCCTTTATCATTATTATGATTTAATTTAAATTCCTCTTGGTTTTTTTTTCCTATCCGTGACGTATATATTGTTCATTAAAAACAGCGTATTAAATTAATGCCCCGAAAAATCGGCATTTGGCAACTGTTTTGTTTTTGGGTGTTGGGCGACTGATCGTCTAGCAGAGCGGGTTCTCGTGTGCGGTTGAGCGCACGCGTTGTGAGGTCATCAAGGATCAAACTATATTGCTCATAATGGCTATATAAGGCTTAAAAAAAGAGGAAGAACAGACACTGAACACGATCTGAATGGAGAAAGGGCAACGTTTCAAGAAAAAAAAAATTTGCCACTTTGAAGAAGAGTAGTGGCGGCTCTTCCTATCTCCTCCTCCTCCCGCCAACAACCACCACGGACTGTTACTACTACTGCTGCTGCTGCTGCTGTTGTTTTTTGTTGTTGTTGTTCACAATCGCTCTTGAATCGTCGTCGCCGCCGCCGCCGTCGTAGCATTGGGCGGAACTCGTTCTCGTGTTGTGTATTGAGTGATCCGTTCGATCGGTGCTTATGAAAAGTGGGTGCGTTTTAAAGTGTTTTACGAATTGTGTGTGTGTGTGTGTTTGTGTTTATCTCGAAGGAATAAATCACCCTCATCATCTGCCGTTCACCCCGTTCGTTTCACTCCCCCTACCCCCTCCCGATCGGGACAATGCAGCCTCGGATTTGTACTGCTTCTTCTGTCGCTTCCTCTCTGCATTCGTCATCGTCGTCTTCGCCTTCGCACGCGATTCACGCTGTGGAATATTTCTCTCCGGAGGGTATAATGATGATGCCCTTGGAATCGACCCCCTCTCCTTCGGGATTGAATCACAACAGACCACCTTCGGGCAGTGGGCGTCAGCTATCCACCGGAGGAATAAGGCGTCACACCCAAGTCACACCCTATTACTTAGGGGGCCATCACCCCCTTCACCATCCACACACACCACCCCCATCCTCTTATCCCCAGACGAAGGGCTGCACAACCACAACCAGTATGGTTATAGCAAGTTCGAATAGAGCCAACCAAACCAACCACGAGTTTTCACCTCAAATGGTTAGTTATTTTTTATTTTTTTATTCTAGACATGTTATGTAAATTCGTATATATATATATATATATATATATGTATATATATTTTGGGTGATTGGGTTGTACAAATTCTAAAGTGAAATTGTTTTACGTCTCAACTTTGAGATAAATGAGAAATGCATACGTAATGAAGGTGTCATTGTGTGTGTGTGTGTGTGTGTGTGTAGGAATGGAATTGCAGAAAGTAGATGGAAGAGGTTAAGTGATGGTATTAGTCATTGGCGAATGAATTGAATGGAGGTGGGCGTTATAGATTGGACTATTCAGTGACTAATCGCTAGAACACAACTGAACCATTATTTCCCATAGTTTTTTAAACGAACACCGTTAATAGTTTTTAGTGTTAGGTTGTACACTGTTTTGTTTTTCTTCTTAGGCGCCAATTTCATGTTTAAGTAATTCACCGTCTCGGAATGGTCCGAAATCATTTATTTTTATTATTATTTACTCATAATATCTCGCGATATCGGGTTTAGGGGGTTGTATAGGGAGATAGGGATGACAATTAGGAATAAGAAGAAAAATTTTCAAACTTTTAAAGTTATAGTAGGAAGGAAGATTTAGAAAGGTGCATATATATATATATATATATATTGGTGGTGGACCGGATATCCGTATTATTTTTAACATCCGCATCCGCACTTCTGACTGCGGATGTTATGCGGATATTACCTCTAATAAATTATGCAATTTACAATTAAATTAGCTTATAAAGTAGCTTATAAGGCCCAGTCATGCACATTTCATATAAAGTGTTAATTATTAATGAACAAACAAATATATAAACCTGAAAATATAAATGGTAACAGAAAATTGAATGAATTTTCTGTGGCTGAAACTCTTGAGAAAGTTATTATTTTTATCGTAATGAAAACATTAATATTAATTTTAATTCTTATGCATTGCCTGCCATAATAGTAATATCACGAAATTTGAAAAATTGTCATATATTCATAATTCTATTATATTGATAGATTAACTAAATATCCGCATCCGCGGATATTGAAATTAAAGATCCGCATCCGCAGATGTTGAAAAACTGACATCCGGTCACCACTAATATATATATATATATATATATATATATATATATATATGATACACACAGACAGTGCATGGAACAAGGAACTCTTCTGGGATAATTAAATCCACTATAGTCCGTCGAATAGTAATGGTAAATGACAAATACATAGTTTTCTTTTTCATGATGCTAGCCCGACGCGGGCAACGGGTCACTCGCAAAGAGGTCCCATAAATATAGCTTCCCTCACCAGCTATCTGCAAAGCAGACAGGATCCAGCTTTGGGACATGGATCTAGGGTTTAAAGCAGCCTAGCCCTGCTACATTCAGAACCTCAATATAAGCAAAAGACTCGCTGCCTTCACGTCAGATTGAATACATCAAAGAAAAAGGGGTAACTATTATATTTTTAGCCAAAAACCAAAACTTAAACCTCAACTGGTAGAATTGAGCGTCCACTTTTCAAGGCACATAACATGTCCGTTTCAAGATGGGAATGAACTCAGAATGGTCCCCTGAGTTTTTTATGATACACACAGACAGTGTATGGAACAAGGAACTCTTCTGGGATAATTAAATCCACTATAGTCCGTTGCCCGCGTCGGGCCAGCATCATGAAAAAGAAAAACTATGGTATTTGTCATTTACCATTACTTATTCGGACTATAGTGGATTAATTATCCCAGAAGAGTTCCTTGTTCCATGCACTGTCTGGGTGTATCATAAAAAAACTCAGGGGACCATTCTGAGTTCATTCCATCTTGAAACGGACATGTTATGTGCCTTGAAAAGTGGACGCTCAATTCTACCAGTTGAGGTTTAAGTTTTGGTTTTTGGCTAAAAATATAATAGTTACCCCTTTTTCTTTGATGTATTCAATCTGACGTGAAGGCAGCGAGTCTTTTGCTTATATTGAGGTTCTGAATGTAGCAGGGCTAGGCTGCTTTAAACCCTAGATCCATGTCTCAAAGCTGGATCCTGTCTGCTTTGCAGATAGCTGGTGAGGGAAGCTATATTTATGGGACCTCTTTGCGAGTGACCCGTTGCCCGCGTCGGGCTAGCATCATGAAAAAGAAAAACTATGGTATTTGTCATTTACCATTACTTATTCGGACTATAGTGGATTTAATTATCCCAGAAGAGTTCCTTTTTCCATGCACTGTCTGTGTGTATCATAAAAAACTCAGGGGACCATTCTGAGTTCATTCCCATCTTCAAACGGACATGTTATGTGCCTTGAAAAGTGGACGCTCAATTCTGCCAGTTGAGGTTTAAGTTTTGGTTTTTGGCTAAAAATATAATAGTTACTCCTTTTTCTTTGATGCATTCAATCTGACGTGAAGGCAGCGAGTCTTTTGCTTATATTGAGGTTCTAAATGTAGCATGGCTAGGTGCTTTAAACCCTAGATCCATGTCCCAAAGCTGGATCCTGTCTGCTTTGCAGATAGCTGGTGAGGGTAGCTATATTTATGGGACCTCTTTGCGAGTGACCCGTTGCCCACGTCGGGCTAGCATCATGAAAAAGAAAAACTATGGTATTTGTCATTACCATTACTTATTCGACTATAGTGGATTTAATTATCCCAGAAGAGTTCCTTCCTGTTCCATGCACTGTCTGTGTGTATCATAAAAAACTCAGGGGACCATTCTGAGTTCATTCCCATATATATATATATATATATATATATATATATATATATATATATATATATATATATATAGAAGGAGTGGGTTGAATAGACTAATCGGGAAGAGTAAAAGGGAATGAGAAATTAATTTAGCAAGAAACAGTAGAAAGAATTCAGAAGAAAATATCTTTACTTTTTAGAAAGAAAGTAATGGATCAGTAATTGAGAATGATGAGGATATGCCTAATGCCCTGAATAATTTTTTTTTATCCCTTTTTACTAGGAAAAATTTAGGTAACTTGGAAACTTCTGAATTTGGTGTGGAGGATAGAAGCCATTGTGATAGGACTGCGCTGGATAGAATTAGTACCGATTAAGAAAAATCTTTAAAATAATTAGTAAATTAGAACCTAATAAAGCAGCAGGCCCGAATAATACGAGTATCTTTGCCAGGATACTTAAGGAAGCGGGAGGGGACTGTCGAGCAGAGGCATTTAGCATTATGTTTGACAGCCTGACGGGTCATTGCAATATACAGAAATCCCCGAAGATTGGAAAAGGGCTAATGTGGTACCTATTTTTAAGAAAGGAAACAAAAGAAAATTAGGTAACTATAGGCCAGTTAGTTTGACATCACTCATTGGGAAAGTTCTTGACAAAATAATAATAAAGACTAGCATCCAGTCACTTAGATGAATACAAATTTGCACTAGACAAACAACATGGATTTA